>CM024611.1:16741465-17007615 GCA_014182575.1 Eucalyptus decipiens | reverse complement strand
AAAAAGAAAAAAAAAAAAAAAAAAAAAATAAAAGACGAAAATGCCATATAATTTTAAGTAAATATGTCGGGAGTATAAATTTAAGGTTTTTGTGTCATGAAAATTTTTGAAGCAAAATGTGTTATAGTTAGCAAAATTTGAGATTTTTTATGTTACGAAAAAAAAGGTTTGAGATAAATTTATCACATTGAATAAAGTTTGGAATTTTTAGTGATTTTTTTCTCTTTTTTAAAAATGTTAAGTCATTCATTTTTTTAGTTGGTTTTCAAACAATCATACCAAACCTAATGTATTGCTAGTATAAGATACCTATGACCATTTGCAAAGCAATCGTTAAGAATCTCAAGATTTATGATTCCGTGATCGACTAATGTTAAGACAAAGAATTTCTGACATTCAAGTTGAGTATAAATGGGAAAAGAGAAAAAGGTACGAGTCTGGATACAACCTCGTAAGTCCTGTCCCCGCCTTCTCCACCATGTCGCGGTTTGGTGCTGGTCTTCTCGTCGACTTCAAAAGTAACGACTTCAAAAGTAACGGACTGAATGAAGTCTCCGTACTCAACTTTAATTCTCTTCCCATCAGTCATCTCAGATGCCCAGTCATTTTGACCTTTGCCACCAAAAGGCCCGAAGGTGAAATCCTTACCGGAATATCGGGAATGAATCTTGTTCACAAGGCCCCCGACTATTTTGTCAATGAGGTTTCGTTCACTGCTGACGTAAAGTGTCAGTACAAAAATTTTACGAGCAATATGTGTGAAAAAAACGAACATGAACATATACCACCAAGAGACAACACCCGACAAACATTGTACGCCAATTTCTACTTGGTTATATGAAATATGAACAGAAAAAAGATCGAGCTTGACAAATCACTATAGGCGTAGGCATGTGAAACAAGGAAATGGTGATTAAGAAGGCTCTACTTTCGATAGTGACCGCATCCTACGGTAGAGGAGGCCGCGTCGTACCATGCATATTGCATTTCAAGAAACCACATTTCTGACTGAGGCCTTAAAACAGTAAATATGAAGTGTGTTTATCTTACAAAATTAAATGAAAAATATATTCACCATGTACGAAAATAATAAGGTATAAATTTTTGTCAAATGAATATATTGTTCATTGTAGTTCTTTAAGCGATATAACTAATCATTTTTCAAAATATTTTGAGATCTTGAGTTTCCGTGAACAAATGCACCATAAGTGAAAAAAAGAAGAAAAAAGAATGCTCTATCCAATTTCTACTAGTTATCATGTTTTTAAGCATAAACTCCAAACTTTGGCCCACAAAGGGTGTCAAAGCATTAAAACAAAAACAAAAAACAAAAAAATTTAGCGGAAGAAAAAAGTACACCGCATCATACAATTTTTGCATCGGTATCGCTTTGTAGTTCTCAGTTTTGTTTTCCAATTTGCAACAATGTACGCTACTAACTTGGGAGTATTTAAAACGACCCATTTGTTTTGACTTTCTTAATATTTCACAGGGAAAATATCAAAAAGCATCTTCACATTTCAACTCAATATGAATTTGCATTTTGAGTTGTGTGAACCTACAATTAGCATTCCAGAACTGGTCCTTTGTACAAATTTGTCATTTTCCTTCTGATTTTGCCCCTTTCACCATTTTAAATTCACTCAATGAAAATTCACTCGACAAAAACCCTAAGTCGTCAATGCAAGCTACGCCGTCGCCACCCACCACCTTAGCTGAGCCACAACTTAGAACAATCGAGTTCGACTCAAATCTAAGTCAAGCTCGACACTGACCATGGCCAAGAAGCAGGTTATGTATATATAGAGAGAGAGAGAGAGAGAGAGAGAGATGCACAGAGGAATCAGTAGGGTTTGGCGGCGGCATAGAGTTGGTGGGAGTCAGTGGTGAGAGCCCATGGAGGAGAGAGAACACGGGTGAGAGAAAGCTAGAGCAAGGGCAAGAAAGAAAAAAGGACAGCAGGGGAACGGTTTAGGGTTTGGATGAGTTCGAGGTTAGAGAGAGAGAGATGCATAGAGGAATCAGTAGGGTTTGGTGGTGGCTTTGAGCTAGTCGGAGTCAGTGATGAGTAAGGTTAAGTATGATTCGGATTGAGCTGGTCCACCCCCTAACCCTAGGACTAATCCGCATAATGTTGGTCCTCAATTTTTGGGACCGAAAACCGACCCTCTTGAACTTGAGACCGATGACCGGATTAACTCAATGGGTTTGGTCCAGTTTCAAGATCGATCTAGGACCGACCAATAATTTTTTTGTTTTCATTTCTTTCACTTCCTGAAAAGGCAACCGAGGACTAGACCGACCCAAGCGACTAGAAGTGAGGGAGGTGAGTGTCGAATGGCAAGTGAAGAAATTGTTTCGCTCAATTTTGGCAAGTTGAAGACTAAGAAGACAAAGAAGACATAAGAGAATGAGTATCGGAGGAGGATAACATGAGGAGCTATTTACGCCATGAGGACACCGTGAGAACTCCTCACATATACATTTTCCTCATTCGTATATACGATTATTGATGTCATAAAAAACATTAAAAGTCTAAGCTATTAAAGAATAATGTAAAATTACTTGGACTCCTCACTAGAGAATCATTTAATGCTATTGACGCCGTATGACTTAAGGTTTTCACTATATAAAAAAATTTATAAATAACATATTAGATATATAATATATATATATATATATATAATATATTTTAGATATATAATATATATTATATACAGTCAAGGTTGGTTCGAGTTGGACCGAGGACCAACTCGCACATTGCTGGTCCAGGGATTCTAGGATCAAGGACCGACCTAGTCCCTTAGGAACCAGATCAGGACCAAGAGGGTTAGGCCGGTCCAGGGTCGGTCTAGGGTTGACCCTAGATTGATGCTCACCCCTAGTGATGAGAGCCCATGAAGGAGAGAGACAAGGGTGCGAGAAAGCAAGCAAAGGCGACAAAGAAAGAGGGAGAACAAGTGAATGGTTTAAGGTTTGGATGAGTTAGTGTGTGTACGGTAATGTTTCTATTTTTGGGAAAGTTTTCTTTTCAAAAACTTTTTTTCTATTTTTGTTCTCGGAAATAGTTTCCGAGCATTCAAAGACGTTTGATAACTATAAAAATTTATGTTTCGAGAACGGAAATACATTTGGTACAACCCCAAATATTTTGAGACTTCAAATTTTTTAATATATTAATAATTTTATTACATTTTTCTTTTTTTTTCTTTTCATTTTTCTATTTATTCTCCTTTGTCTTAGCCGGTTGCTGGCCTTGGCCATGACAAGCCAAACGAGGGCTGCCCCCTCCCAAGCCTCGCCCAGCCATTGTGAGGTGGATCTTTGCTTGCCCATGGTGAGGCGATGCTCCCATGAGCCTCACCGGTGGCTGGTGAGCTTGAAGCGACCTTGCTGTGGGTCAACGAGGCTTCGGTGATGGCGAGGTTGCCGGCCATTGGCAAGGTCGGCGACCGGCTAGGGAAGAAGAGAGGAAGAGAAAAAGAAAGAAAAGAAAAGGAAGAAAGGAGAACAAGAAAAAGCTCGTTTCTTGTTTTTGTTCTAAATCTATTCTCTGGAATAAAAAGATTACCAAACTCATTTTTGTTTTATTTCTGTTTTGGGGAACAAAATAATAGAAATGGGTATTCCTCGGAATGTTACCAAACAACACCTTAAAGGTTGGACTTTGAATTTGAGGATTTTGTTAAGAAATGCAAATTATGGATGCAAATATAGGTTTTCAAAATCCAAGATCAAAACTAATATTCGAATGAAAAGTTGAGATGATTTTTGAAATAATTCCTATTTTACATCTAAAATCTTGAAATTAACACGTAAAGTCGCTTCATGTTTTGCATAATTTATCAAAAAATGGCAATAAGAATTTTAGGGAAAGTCGAAAGAGACTTCTAGTTGTTCTGTTCCCTTGAGAAAATTAATTCTGTCGATGGTGCAAAAATTCCATTTACAAAGGCAGTCGCACCAAGAAAATAACATTAAAAATATATATATATCACAGACTACGGTACTAAGCTTCAACATGGAGTAAGAATCACGGGTACGTACCTATCGCCGGCTTTCAACTCGTAGTAGTCCGAAATCTTTTCAACCTCTGCTAGGGCCGTCCCGTGCCCTTTTTCACTCGCCATTTCTATAATTTCTGCCCTGCCCATGTAAAAGATGGGAATGACCACGAGGCGGTGGACGCTGCCTTTGCACTCGAGGATTTTGACCAGCTCATTCAGGCATGGGCTGGATTCGACATAGTTCTTGGAGAACAAGACGAGGGCGAAGGCGAAAGTTGGCTGGCGGATTGCTTCGAGGCGCTTGGCCTCGTTGTTCGTCCCAGCGCCCTCTCTCTTGTCGTCTCCGAAGTGGCCAATCCCACCTGGTGCAGACGTTTGAAGAGGTTCAATATGAAGGTCTCTCCCTGGTCACGCTCTTCGAAACTCACGAATACGTCTTGTTTCCACAGAGGAGAAGAAGCCATGGTTCCTGTCTTGTTGTTACGTGGCGTAGCACCTTTGATTGAGGGGTCGAATGTGTATTTAGTGTGAATGACATTTAAGAGGAAAACCATGTCTTTTAAACTCGACCGTCCATGTCTCCTCGCGGTACCATAATTTACCGAGTAAAAAAATGATTGGTGGGATGCAACTCTTTCACCAAAAATGTCAGTTAACTTAATCAGAGACTTGCTCGTGATTGGTCTTAGGAAATCTGAAGTCTGACTTGGATTCACTTGACAAATTTTATCAGTTCTCACTGACTTACAATTAGTTTTTTTTTTTTTGGTCAGAGGACCAGAATTAGTTAGGGAGCTAATGGTCCTTGAATACGGTGCGAGATGCTCAAATGGTTTTTTAAATGTTCTATTAAAACGATACTAAAATTAAGCAGTGAACGTGAGTGAATTGAAATATAGAGCCAATTAATGGTGAGGAAATCTCAATACTAAATAATCATTAAATTATTATTCTTGTCAACCGAGAGAGAAAATAACGGAAACAAGTCATGTTTTCCTCTCGGGATCATGAAAAAATTGGTCTAGATCCAAATATATTGAACTTGAACTATCTCAAGGTTGATTATATCAACTTTTATTTAGGTCTCTCGTGAGAATGAACAGCCGGGTCTAGCTCCACATGCGTTCAACAATAAAGATCTACAACCTTTTTGAGCGTAAAACCTAATATATATGAAGAAACAAATACCAGATGTAAGTAAGGGGGTATTAGCTAGAGCTTGAAGATATTGCAAACCAAGCTAAGGCATCTACTTCTCCAAAATATACTGGCAAAAGACTAATTACATAGATTAGCAGAAGTGTTGCGAACAACAAGTGATAGAACAATAAAATAAATAGGATAAAGAGAAAAATCAAACATCGGACTTACATGGTTCAGTTACTGTGACTTACATCTACTGAGAGAGTAACTAACAAACAACTCATTATAGATTAACTGATACAACGAAGATTGGAGATTACAACCGTCCAAGTCAATCAATCAAATCACTCAATTACTATCAATGCTTCTTAACTCTCATTTGCACCTAAAAACTCACACATTATTTAGCCCTCACGATTCCTTGAAAAGCAATCTCTTCACGAAGGAGTACACAAATCTTAACACAAGATTTGTTGGCTTGAGCACATAAAGCTCATCTTCAATCACTTCAAGGTATAGTTCACAAAGAAGTCGCCTCTTGGATGCTCTTAACAAAGAAGACCCACTTCTCATATAGACAAAAATTAGATCCAAAATAGAAACCCTTTCAAGGAAACCTATTCAAATTAGAAATCTAACTCCAACTAGGAAACCTATCCAAATTAGGAAAGTTACATTTTTGGGTTCAAATTTAGAACATATTTTAACAATCTCCACATTGGCTTAGCGTTTGAGCTAAGGTCACAGTCACTTTCATGAAAATTCAAACTTTGTTGTTACTCTCCTACAACCTCTCTTGAGCTCAATCATTGTTTAAATCTTCCAAGTCCAACCCACACTCGAACTTCCTTATGATTACAAACATCATTTAAACACCAAATATGCCTACACCTTTAGGAAGAATTTTCTGACACTAACTCCTTGACCACAAATAAAGCAAAACCACAATTGTATCTATATTTGTCAGGAGATCAAACACACACCTTGTCAAACTTAATAGCTACAAATACTATTGGCTCTATAGGCTCCACCCTCTACAAGCCCCATCTGTGTCGATTACTATGCTAGCATTCACTACTTCAGGAGTTTCTAATTGCTACTTCAACTTGAGCTAAACACCATCTAGATCCGTATAGAATAGTATCATAGTCACCATGACCTAGAAGGAATGAAAACTCGTCAAATATAACTTCTTTGCGAAACATATGAATTCAATTTTGGACACCATAATCAATAGCCATGCTCACCTTGTGCATAGCCTAAGAATATGCACCCGCTTGCCATCCTATCAAACATAACATTGGCAACTAAATATTCTATGAATAGAATAATCAACATATTTGACCACACTTCCTTGGGAGGCTGAAATCCAATCATAGTTGATGGGATCTATTCGCCATATAGCTTGTTGTCCTAAGTGAATCTACTAGGATTTTATAAGCCATACTAGCACTAGAAAGTCTTTAAGGGGCCATTTCTAGTAATATTCTATTCATCAAATTTCCACCCTATTGTGGTTCACTAGTACTAGTGCTCTGTCTCACTGTGAATTTTTTCATGCAAAATTTATTAAACAGTTTCAAGCAGAATTCCATGCTATTGTTAATCTGTGCATGCTTCATCATTCTATCAGTTTCCTTTTCAATTAAGGCTTTCAACCGTCTAATTCTAACAACAACATGAAACTTGTGCCTTATAACATACACTCAAGTGAAAATATGGTTTTCATCTTGTTGATATGTGGCGTATACACTTTCATTGAAAGGCAATGTGGGTATCTTGTTAAAAAGACATCGAGGAAACCCATGGCTTCTTCTTCTTGAATTTGCATGTTTCCTCGTCATACAACAATTTACTAGGGAAAAAAAAAACGGTTGGTGGATGTAATTCCTTCACTATAAATGAGAGTTAAATGAAGGCTTTGCTTCCATAACAACTTAACTGTGAGAATAACAGTTTATTGTGAATCATAAATTCTTAAAGGAGTGGACTCCACAATAATTTATAATTATTTGTTGTTCGGTTTTTTATGGTCTAAAGCAGACTGTTATTTTTATAGTAAATTAAAGACTGTCATTTCATTCATTTCTCTTATTTTAGTTAGAGACTTGTTCGTGATTGATTTTAGGAAATATGGAATCTACAACTTGGATTTATGGGACAGATTTTAACAGTTCCCACTTAAATTTGTAAAGAAAATGGATTGAATGGCAGAAGCAGAAATCTCTTTCTCTCCAAAGATTCTACGTTCAACTTCGTAGCATGAACTACTGGGATTCGCCTCAGTGGCCACCCTTCCAACATGGAAGGGGGAGATGAGGGGTTCAAATCCCCATCTTCTCAAGGAGGATGGGGTGAGGACGCGTAAGTTTCAAGGGTGGGTTTCGACTCCCACGCCCTGCAAGAGGCAGAGCAAAAGTCTGAGAGTGAGTGTAGAGTGGAAATAGAGTAGGATTGACCAAAAAAAAAAAAAACTTTGTAGCATGAAGAATCTCACATACAATATTTGCACGTAAAATTGATAGTCCTTAGACTAGTGCTGCAATACGATGTTGACTATTGACTTCCAAGAACAAATCATCCGGGTCTAGTAGACATTTTTCTGGCCTTTTAATCTTTCTTTCTAGTAGCTCTTTTTCACTCAAATTTGTGATGAATTAAATGCGGCTCACCAGAATTCTTAATGGACTAGAATTAGTTTTTTTTTTTTTTTCTATGGTCAGAGGACCAGAATTAGATAGGGGGCTAATGGTCTTAGAATACAGTACGAGATGCTCAAAGCAGTTTTTTGAATGTTCTATTAAAACTATACTGACATTAAGTACTAATCGTGAGTGAATTGACATATAGATGCAATTAATGGTTATGAAATCTGAAAGAAACAATAGATTATTGCGCACGTCCAACCCGAGAGAGAAAATAACGCAAACAAGTCTTGAGTGTGACTTGAATCTTTTTTGTTTTTGACAAAATTTGTCAGCTCCCACTAACACTTGTTGAGAGTGATGGACTTAATGGCGGGAGTAAAATCTCTCTCTTAAAAAATTCTAGCGAAAATTTCAAATAAAAACCCAAAATGGGGTGATTTTCTCCAAAAGATTCAGAGTGGATTTTGTCTCAAACAAGGGTTGACAAGCATGTGACTATTCTAACTATATGAGAAGGGGTATTTTAGTATTAAAAAAAAAAAACTCTCAAGTCTATTTTTTTAACATTTTTAATTTTTTTTACTTTTCTTTTCTTATTTTAATTTTAATTTTTCCATCTTCCTTCACCCAGCCATCGATGGACCTTGTCAATGGCCAGCGGAGGTTGTCGACCTTGGTCGAGGGTCACCTACTAGATCCAGTGAGAGCAACCCTTGCCCTCGCGTGGCATTGACAATCCATGTCATGCCCCGATTCTCGGGCATGCACCCATCCCTCATCTTGGTCGATTAATAGCGATGTTTTAGGATGCATTGTTTACCCTTTCTTTTTAATACGCATGCGGAAGCATATAAATAATCCCTAGACAATAAAATAATGGGATATGAAAGTATGACTAAATTCCAAACTTTCAAAAAACAACCACACTTATATACATTGCAAACCAGTGCACATATATATATGGCGGACTACTATGCCAGATTCAACTTAAACAAGTTTAGAATCAAGGTCTACGAGCAAGGGTGGGGGTTCCACAAACTACGGGTACTCGTCCTCCTTTTCATCATCCTCCACACTCCAACTGGAGCCTTTAGCAGACTGCATTGGACTTTCGAGATCTTCAAAATCCAGGTCTGCTGCATCTAGGGACCTAAAATGTTGTCTCACAACCGGGATGAGACTACGACTTAGCAAGTTCTATCCCCTAAGACCCGATTAGGAAGCCAATACACTCTAGAGGTTGCTTAAGCACAACATGAGTCAGAGGACTTACCTTGGCCTCAGTTCCATCCTACAGATTAATGTTATATACATATGCCTTATATCACATCACTCAATCAATTCATAACATCAGATCAATTTATTGATCAATCGACTATGTCATCTCGACCCATTTCTTAGTTGGCTCATCTCATATTATCTATAAGTCCATTTATATCAGGACTGCTCACTACTAAACTGATAAATAGATAGTATAGCTCACTCCTGAGATTATCGGGTATGCTGTTCTCTACTAAACTGCTATATCACCCTTAGGTTGATATAGTATACCAACAGTGCTCAATTTAAGTTGATAAGGTATACTGCTCTCTGCTAAGATGCCATGTCGCCTGTAGGCTGATATAGTATACCAACATTGCTCTTTGCTAAGCGGCAAGGTATATTGCTCGCTAAGCCGCAATATCGAGCTCGTAAGTTGATATAGTATACCGGTATACCGCTCTCTATTTAAGCTAACATATCGCCCATAGGCTGATATAGTATACCATCCCAATCATACAATCGATTATATCTTTTTATCATTCCCGATAAAAATAGTCGTGTGTGGGTACACGGTTGGCCTTAGCAAAAATATCATAATTTCACCTTTTTGAATATCCCACAAGTTTCAACAGTCCATTACAAATTTTTGGCGCTGTAAACCGAAGCTCGGTAAGTTTCCCATTAATTACCAAAATTAATTTAGGAATAAAATCCTAAAATAATAATTAATTCAATTCAGCACAAATCAACGCTCAAATAAATAAATGGATTGCACCACAATAATCAACATAAAATTCCGATTGTTAGCTATCTCGCCTAATTTTCGAAAAAAAATAAATAAATAATTAAATAATTATGAAAATTAATTATTAAATAGCAATAAATGCAATTTAGGCATGTAATGCCTAATTGGAAACCGAGACGAGCTTGGAAAATTACCGAGACTCATTCAATAAGTACTCAAGCATATCTACTTGCTAATTACACTAATCATTTGCCTAACATGCATAGGTAAATCCCTATTTAATTATAATCTAATCTATTCACCTAATTGAAATTAATTAAATCTAATCAATCCCTAAGCATCATTGGTCTATTAAGCAAGGTTTAGTGAGTAAAACTCACTTGCTTAACGCGCAGGTCGGATCAAACCGAGGGGAACGTCACGAAGGACGTTTCTCTCCAAAGCGGGTCTAGGCTTCGAGGCCCAGAAGCACCTCAAAATAGACCTAATAGCCGTTGTGAATCCCACAAAACTTTTGTTCCGTTCTTGCTGAAATAGAGAGAAAACAAGCTCGGTTAGGCAAAGCAAGATCTGTGGAAAGCTTGGCGAGGCAGGCGGCGGCCGAACGGTGAAGAAACGGGCTGATCGGAGCTCCAACGAGTGGGTGGTCGGCAACCAATGGCTCTCGGGGTCAAGAGGGTCTTGTAGGTGGATGGAATGGCCAACGGAATTGTCGAAATGGAAGAAAAATAAAGAAAATTGCGAAACAGTGCAGGCGAGCAGGGGACCGATGGACCAATGACCGGCGGCTTTCTGCGGCTGTACAGGATGGACGGCGGCTCCGTTTGAGGCAAGGTTGGTCTTGATGGAACATTCTGCATGTCCTCTTCACAGCGATGGGTGGCTCGTTCGTTGATTCGTCCGGGAAGTCAACTTTTTACTCTGATCTTTAGCGAAAGGTCGACTGGAGCAAAAACTGGAAGAAGTGAAAATAGAGGAGGAAAACGGTCCGGCGGTGGTGTGGCTACTTCGGCTGGCCTTCCTTGGCTTGCTAGTGGTCGAACAAGTTAGGAGGAGAGAGAATGGCTGGCTAGTTGGCTTGAGGAGCAAGGAGAGGAGAGGATAAGGAGACAAGGGCTCCACATGCCTTGTTTTTCGACAAGCTTGCCTCCTTGACTCATCCTACACACACACACACCTCCTTGGCTGTCCTTAGGCCACTAATGCACCTCCCACAACCTTTCAAATGGTCCATTTTGGCTAGGGAAAGGGGGGCACACGAATTTGTTACAAATCTCTCTTAATTGGACACTTATTTCTTCTCAAATCAATCCCAATTGACTTCAATAATTTCAATCAGCCCACCATCGGTTATCTTGGCATTTTTCATCACCCATGGATCCCATTTACTTCTCAAATTTACGACTTAAAACTATCCTCGGCTTTCTTTGAACAAAAAAGGCCATGCGATGACTTTTTCCCAAAAAGTCTCGGGTTTCAGAAAAATCTTCTGAGATTGAGTTAATACTCCTAGAATTTATTGTGACATGACAAAATCTTCAATTTCTGAAATCAAACTTGAATTCGCGGTTAATTTTCATTCGGTGCGTTTTTAGCGTGACCTAGACTACCGGGTAGTTTTTAGAGATTTTTAGTGCAAATGACCCGTGGTCGATTTTCTTCGAGTCACAATGAACCCCTTTGGACACATTGATGGCTCTCAATTGTCGTGAAAATCTCGATGATTCAATTACGAGACATAGGGTACCAAAATGATAGAAGAATCAGTTTAGGGTCGGTCGACGAGAATTTTCTAATTTAGTGGTGTCATCCACGATTAGCCACATATCTCAATTGAACATACCTATCTCTGATCTCTAATCGGTTTATATCTATGCTGTAATGATCTCAGTAGCTGAGCACGGTCGAGTAATCGATCCCTAGTTGAATTTTTAAGTCTATTGCATTAAAATTTCTTAATGACTTTCCTGAATAGTCTAGTTATCTCGAGAGTGATCAGTTCTGAGAATAGGCCTATAGCCCCGTCAATGAAATGCCTGATTTATTCGATAGAAGACAGGAATGAAAATCTGGATTGTCACAATTCTTCTCTTCTTATAAAAATTTCATTCTCGAAATTTAAACCTTTACCAATCCTTAAACAAAAAGGTGGGGGCATCGTCGTCTCATCTAGTCTCACTTTCCCCAGTTGCTTCTTCAGTCTCGTGGCAATGTGAGACCGCTTTGACCAAGGGGACCTTCATGATACTCCAAATTTGTTCTGAACCACAATCTGAATCGGGCCACGTACGACACTTTGTCGTCCATGTCTAATTCTTCAAGATTTAGCACGTGGGCCGGGTCAGGCTCATACGTCCTTGACCTCGACACATGAAAGACATCATGCACTTGTGCCTACCTTGGCGACAACGCAAGACGAGACATTAGGATCTTGATTCTTTTTAGAATCTCAAAGGAACATACGTACCTTGGTTTTAGTTTTTCCCCTTCTTACTGAAGCGCAAGTTATCCCTCATTCGTGACACATTCAGAAAGATGTAATCACCAATTTGGAACTTTAAGGGTCTTCGATGCTCAACGATACAACAATTCTGGCAACTCTTAATGGTCTTGAATCTATCTCTGATCAAGGCAACTACAATCACTGACTGCTAAACAGACTGTGGGCTGCGATTTTTTATTCTCTAACCTCATCTCAACAAACTGAAGTTTTGTACACTCTGTCATGTCCTATTTCAAAATGAATCATTTGACTATTCTGCTGAAACTGGGAACCTTGGTTCTAGATATAATATAAGTTCATCACCGATACTCCCTGTAGATGAATTGTCTGACACACATACACTTCTACATGTTCATTCCAATCAAGATCCCTCCATACGGCGATAAAGTGAGCCGACTTCATCAATCTGTCGACCACTACCCAAATGGAATCATTACCCCTCTGACTTCTTAGTGAGTCCGTCACAAAGTCCATTGTAATGTGCACTCATTTCCACTCTGGGGTCTTGAGAGGTTACAAGAGTCCTCTTGGCTTACAAAGTTGTGCCTTGATTCTAATCTGAGCATCCGACTCAGTTCTAAGAGCAGCTATAAGATTTTGAAGGTAGCCCATCTCAAATTTGAAAATCGAATCTCGAACTTTCTCAAGTGAGGTCCCTACTTTGACTAACATATGAGTCACTGAAGATTCCTGATTCACACATCTGCGAACTTATTCACCATTCTAGGGTGATACCAAATATAACCATCCTAGTCCTTCAAAAGTTCTGATTCACAGTGCTATCTCACATTCAATTCCTTCTAAAAGAATCAATACTGGAGACTTTGTTGGTCAATGAAGGTCCAGAATCTTTCTCCACACGACTAACGCCTCCAATTCTTCAGTACGAAAAATTTATGTTGCGAGTTTCAAGTCACGCGTCGGGTAGTTCAACTCATGAGATCTCAACTAGCAAGACACGTATGCAACACTCCTACCATGTTGCATTAGCACGCCACCTAGTATTCAGAACAACACACCATTATAGATCTCGTATCCTTCAAGACCAGATGGAATGGTCAGCATATGTGCGGTAGTTAGCTTCTACTTAAACTATTGGAATCTACGATCGCACTTGCTTGCCCATATGAATTTTTCTTCTTCCTTTAGATGTCAAGTCCATGGAAACACTGATGCTGAAACTCCTTCATCTAAATTCACGTGGCCTAGGAATGCAACACGAGTCAACCAAAACTCGCATTTGCTATACTTATCATCCAATCCATGAGTTCTTAGGGTCTGAAGTACCATCCTCAGATGACTCTTATGCTCCTCAACACTCCTCGAATACATTAGAATATCATTGATGAACATGATCATGGACTAATCTAGGTATTTCTCAAATACTCGGTTCTTCAAATCCATGACAGTAGTTGTAGCGTTCGTTAGACCAAATGGCATTACAGTATTCTCATAAAAGCCATACCGAGTACGAATCGTTGTTTTCAAAATAACCTCCTTCCTAGTTCTCAACTGACAATAGTTTGTCCTTAAGTCAATCCTTGAACACATCGACCTTCTTTATAACTAGTCACACAATTCGTCAATCTTCAGCAATGAACACTTGCTCTTGATTGCCACCCGATTGAGTCGACTATAGTGGATGTACACTCACAACGAACCCTCTTCATATTTCTCATAAACAAAATTGATGCTTCCTAAAGCAATGCAGTGGCATGTATAAATTCCTTATCCAGTAATTCTCGCATCTGTACCATCAATTCTTTCTACTCAAACAACGACATCTAGTAAAAAGCCTTAGAGAGTGGCTTTTGTCCCGGGTGTTAACTTAATCACAAATTCCATCTCTTTCTTTGACGACAGGCCTGCCAATTCCTGTGGAAACACATCTAGAAATTCTTGAACTACTGAGATGTCCTTAACTTTTAGTTCTTCAACTATCGTATCCACGATAGTCGCCAAGTAACCTTGACACCCTCTATCTAACAAATGAGTTGCCTCTCATGATGAGATTATGGAAATCAAATGCAAAGGGGAATTTAATTCTCAACTTTTATATACAATCTTGACAACTGATACCCAAATGACTCGAAGACTAGCAACTCTTGGGCAAAAATTACACTAGAATCTAATCAATGATGTAACCTAGGTACAAATAGCTGAATAGCCTATGCTTCGAACCTAAACTATGTCAGAATTAATTTACGACACATCCTGTTTTAGGCGTAAAGCTAGAATTTAATCAACATCAATACTCCTAGATAGAAATGTAACACCGGAATTTAATTAACGATGCTAGGCTTCGTGGAACAACAAGAAAATTTAATCAACGATGCTGGACTGGATAGAGATACACACCGGAATTTAATCAACAACAAGAATCTTTAAAACGACAGCTAAAATATGATAAAGTAAAAATAAAGTAAAGATAGTTGTTGTGTTGTGTGGGGAGGGGCTTCTCAATGGAGAGGTTGCGGTATTTATAGGGGATGTTCCTCAATCGGTTGCTTCTTCTTTGGGCACTACTCTTTGCAATCTCCATGTTTTCCATTTCTTCCAGACAACCCTTTTCTTTAACAATTGCTTTCGGATCCGTCGACGATGCTTGTGTAGCTTACTCGTCAAGCAAGTAACTGCTCCCTATTTTTATGCACATTTCTCACAACAGTAAATCTCATTTGAGTTCTAATGCTAATTTCGCTCTATCTTCAAATTTGGTGCACCATCCCCGTAGGTTGACACATGGCAATCAATCACCTATGTTAGGAAAATCAAGCAATCAAACAATAATATAGATAAAAAAACAATAATATAGATAGAAAAAGAAAATAAATCGGATGCTAGATTTACGTGGTTGGATTGTAAAGACCTATGTCCACAAGGAGAGCAGCGACAAATTTCATTATAAATCAAGTCATACAAGAAGATTACACACTCAAGTCTTTCAAACACTCGCTCGGTGTTTCCCAAGCCCCAATTACACCCAATAAAGCACACAATGTTTAGCCTCGAAATTTCTCAAGAAATAATCTCTCAATCTCACAAAGAAATTTCACGCAAATCTTACCACAAGATTTAATTGGCTTGAACACTAAATCTTCTTGGATGTAATTCACAAACAAGAACAACAAAGAAAATCCCTCCCAAGCACACGACGATGAGACGGCGCTTCAAGACCAATTCTTCATGATCAACAACCTTCGATCAAGTCTATATATATAAGTAAGACTCTTATTCTTTTGCTGACTTCTTATAGGATTCTGTTTCCTATCTTAAACGATTTTATTCAAAACATATCTCTGTATGTTTTAAACAAAATCCAAGTCTAAGTGAAAGTTGAACTTTCCTATTTTAGTGGCCAAATTCTCCAATGCAGATTCAAATTTTGGGGAGTTGATCTTCGGATCCTCTCTGCTCGATTTTGAACGTCCGCAAAATATCCAATTTACAATATTCAGAATTTCGCATTGTGCTCAAACTCAAGACATATTTTAATAATCTCCACTTTGGCTCGATGTTTGAGCCAAGTCGCAATCACTTCATAAAAAAATTCAAACTCTACCGCTACTCTCTCATAGCCCCCGATGGGCTCAATCGTCACAAATATTATCCAAGTTAAAGCATCGCTTGAACTCATAACCGAGGACCTCATCAGAATACCAACTCCACATGCACATTTAATTGCTCTGCAAGGATTTTCTGACACAACCTCGTTAACTGCAGATAAAATAAAATCATTGTTGTATCCATATCTGTCAGGAGATCGAATACGTACCTTGTCAATATCAGCAGTTACAACAACCGTTGGCTCTATAAGCTCCACCTTGCTACAAGCACCATATGTGTCAATTACTTTGCTAGTACCCGTACATGCTACCTCAAGAGTTTCTGGTCACAACTCCACCTCAAGCTGAGCACTGTTTAGATCCATTTGAATACTACTATAATCACTCCTAGCCATAAGTACTGGAGACTCATCAAACGTAACTTTTATGCTGATAATAGATGAATTTAACTCCGGGTACCACAATCGATAACCCTTCTTACCTCGTGCATAGTCTAAGAATATGCACTTTCTTACCATTCCATCGAGCTTACTATCACTCGCTCGAATATAATATGGGCAACCAAATATTCTAAGAATAGAATAATCAACAACGTTACTTGACCACACTTCTTCGGGAGTTTGATATTCAATTGCAGTCGATGGGGATCTATTCATCAGGTAGCTCGCTGTACTTAGCGCATCCGCTGGGAATCTCCTAGCCATACTAGCACTAGAGAGCATTTTATTGGCCATCTCTAACAACGTTTTGCTCATCAATTCCGCAACACATTGTGGTTCATCATCATTAGTGCGGTGTTTCACTATGCATTCTTTCATGCAGAATTTGTTTAATAGCTTCGAGCAAAACTCTATACTATTGTCGATCTGCACCTTCTTGATCATCTTACTAGTTTCCTTTTCGATCAAAGCTATCAAATGCTTATTCCTGACAACAACATCAAACTTGTGCCTAAGCACAAACACTCACGTCTTCATCGAGTAGTTATCAACAACTGTTAGCAAATATCAAGCACTCTTTCCTCGAAGGAAACCGCGACAACCTGTGAACATTTAAGTGAATTAATTCTGCAATTTCAATGGTTTCTTTGACAGTTGTACTGAACCACACTTTCTGCCGTTGATTTAAATCACAACACCTGCATACATTCAGTTCATTAGAAACATAACCACATAGCAAATTTCTTTTACTTAAAACCTTCAAGCTTCTCTCACTAATGTGCCCCAAACACATATGCCATAATTCAAACTCTCGAACAGATGCATCCAACGTCTCTGTAGCGAAATTTGTCACTGTCTCACCTTGAACCTCATACAAACTATTGTGCTTGATTCATTTCGTTATTATCAAAGCATCTTAAACAATTTTCAAAATACCACATTCTGAAATATATCGATACCCAGCTGAATTCAAGACACTCAAGGAAATTAAGTTTTTTTTTCAACTTTGGAACAAATCTTACTCCAGTCAATGTCCTCACAATACCATCATGCATTTTGATTTTAATATTACCAACACCGATGACATCGCATTCAATGTTGTTCCTCAATTGTACTTTACTACCATATGTGCACTGATAAGTAGTAAAACTGTTTCTATTTGGTGTGACATGAAAAGAACAACTAGAATCCATAATCCATCCATCAAACAATGAATAATCAATGATGAGATAAGACATAATCAATATTATCTGCTACAGCTGCAACATTATCTACAGAATCAACTATAATTTCCTTACCCTTCTTATTCTTCAACTTAAGGCAATTCCTTCTAAAATGCCCCATCTTGCCATAGCTCCAACAGACAACATCAGCAGTCCTAAACTGACTACGCCTGTTCATATTAGTACTACTCCTACCCACGCATGTTCTAGATCTTCCTTTATTTTCACTTACAAAAGTAGCAGATACAAGTTCACCAGATTCTCTTCTACGAATTTCCTCACTTAGAATCAAATCTCAAACCTCATCAAATGTCAAACTTGTTGACCCAGAGGAATTACTAACAATAGTAACAGTAGTATTCTAACTATCAGGCAATGATGATACTTGAATCAAAGCATGTACCTCATCTTCAAAGTCGATCTCAACTGAAACTCATTTGACTAACAATCACATTGAATTCATTGATATGATTTGCAACTGATGCACCTTCGCTCATCTTCAAATTAAATAGACGTCGCATCAAATTGACTTTGTTGATCGCAGAGAGCTTCTCATACATATCCGATAGGGCTTGCATCAAATCAGCAGTGGTCTTCTTCTTCACAATGTTAAACGCGACATTACGAGCCAACGTCAACCGAAGAACACCCATTGCTCATCTATCCAACAAATCTCAATTAGCTTGCTTCATCGACTTTGGTTTCTCCTAAATAAGGGCAATTGTAGTTTCATCTGGTAAAGATAATCTTCAATCTGCATTTTCCAGAAACTAAAATCATTCCCATCAAATCTATTGATTCTCACTTTTACTTCTTCTGTCGCCATCGATTCGCTTCAACTTAACCAAACCTACCAATAAAAAAAAAAAATTAGCCAAACCTGGCTTTGATACCAATTGTTGCGAAAATCAAGCTATCAAACAATAATATAGATAGGAGAAGAAAATAAATTGAACACCAGATTTACGTGGTTCAGTCGTAAAGACGTACGTCCACGAGGAGAGCAGCGACGAATTTCACTATAAATTAAGCGATACAAGGAGATTACACACTCAAGTCACTCAAACACTCTCTCAGTATTTCCCAAGCCCCAATTACACCCA
This sequence comes from Eucalyptus decipiens, assembly GCA_014182575.1. Lineage (NCBI taxonomy): Eukaryota > Viridiplantae > Streptophyta > Magnoliopsida > Myrtales > Myrtaceae > Eucalyptus > Eucalyptus decipiens. Next base: position 16,988,974 of record CM024611.1, on the reverse strand, counting down.
ATAACACACGCAATGTTCAGCCCCGAAATTCCTCAAGAAATAATATCTCAATCTCACAAAGGAATTACACACAAATCTTACCACAAGATTTAATTGGCTTGAACACTAAATCTTCTTGAATGCAATTCACAGACAAGAATGACAAAGAAAATCCCTCCCAAGCACTCGACGATGAGACGGCGCTTCAAGACCAATTCTTCATGATCAATAACCTTCCATCCATGGCCACAAGTCTACATATATATAAGTGAGATCCTTATTCTTTTGCCGACTTCTCATATGATTTTGTTTCCTATCTTAAACAATTTTATCCAAAACATATCTTTGTATGTTTTAAACAAAATCCAAGTCCAAGTGAAAGTTGAACTTTCCTATTTTAGTGGCCAAATTCTCCAACGCAGATTCAAATTTTGGGGAGTTGATCTTTGGATCTTCTTTGCTCGATTTCGAATGTTCACAACATATCCAATTTGGAATATTTGGAATTTCGCATTGGGCTCAAACTTGAGACATATTTTAACAACCTAGCCATTGACTCTAGAGTTGGCTTCTAGAATTCCATTGAAGCTCAGCTAAAATAGGCTCCACGAAAGCTGTTTTACTCTTAACTTGGTGAGCCAAAACGGAGCATTTCACTTAGTATTCTCTCATAACTGGCACATGGTTTCAAGGGTAATTTTGAGTGTCTACACAGTTAATGGTAACCAAATCCCAATACAAAAAGAAACATTAGGTTATTATGTACGTCAAATCCAAGAGAGAAAATAGCGCATAAAAGTCGCAATTTTCTTTGGGGATCATGAAAAGATTTGTCTAGTTCTAAATTCACCGGACTTCAATTATCTCAAAGGTTAATTATGTTGATATTTTATTTAGGGCCCACATGAGACCCAATAGCTGTGGTCGAGCTTTGCATGCTTTCACCAATGAATATTTATAGCCTTGTAGATAGAAAATACACCATATATGCACTTTGTCAAACCTTAATTTTTCGCACGAAATTCTTAGCATAGGCTTCTTTAAGTATAATACTTGATATTAAGAAAAATGAATATATTCAATAGAAATCATAAAACTTGTTATGAAAGTACAATTGAGTCTTAAAACTTTCGGAAAATGCAATTAAATCTTACAACTTATCAAATTAGTGCAATCGAGTCTTTTTACTAACTTTGTCTAATTTGGCTAACGGAAAACGTTGACGTGGTTTTTGTTATTACTTTCTCTCTCCTATGTCGTGCTAACATGGCCAAAATAAGAAAGATGACCTCAAAATGACCTTGTTTTGATTCAATATTTTAAATATTAATATTAATTAAAATAAAATTTAGAAAAGCAAAGCAATTTGCCTTTTAAAAAATTAATTTAATTTAATTTAAATTTTATTTTAAAAATATTTATATTAAAAATCAAATTTGAACAAAAATGATGGCATTTTTGAGCTTATCTTTCTTATTTTTGCCATGTTAGCACCCTGTAGGAGAGAAAAAGTAATTAAAAAAAGTCACATCAGCATTTTCTATTAGGCAAATTAGACTGAGTTAATGGAAGACTGGATTACACAAATATGACAAGTTTTAGGATTTTATTGCACTTTTTGAAAGTTTTATGACTTCATTGCATTTTTGTGAAAAGTTCTAAAACTTCTAATTAACATATCCCATAGAGGCAATTAATGGTAATATAATCTTAATACAAAAAGAAACATTGGATTATTATGCACATCAAACTCGAGAGAGAATTGTTGACGTGGTTTTTTTTATTACTTTCTCTCTCCTATGTGGCGCCGACGTGGCCAAAACAAGAAAGATAACACCAAAATAATGTCATTTTGATTCAAATTGGGACTTGATTTTTTTATATAAATATTAATTAAATTGAATTTAAAAAAAAAAGCAAGAAAAGGTAGCAAATTGGGTTTGCTTTTTTTCTTTGGGACTTTTTATAGATGTCATTTAGTTTATTTTTACATTTTAATTTAAAAAGAATTTTTAAAAATCAAATTTGAAATAAAACGACGTCATTTTAGGCTTATCTTTCAAATATTGGCCATGTCAACACACATAAGAGAGAGAAAGTAATAAAAAAAAGCCAAATAAGCATTTTCCATTAGGCAAATTGGACGGAGTTAATGGAATGACTCGATTGTACTAATTTTACAAATTTTAGGATTTGATTGCACTTTTTGAAAGTTTTAGGATCAATTGCATTTTCATAACAAGTTTTAAGACTTATTGTGATCTCTTAGACGCAATTAATGGTAACTGAATCACAATACAAAAAGCAACATTATTATGCATGTCAAACCCGAGAGAGAAAATATTGCAGAAAAGTTACGTTTTCCTCTACCGATCACGAAAAAATTTGTCTGGATCTAGATTCACTAGACCTTAATAATCTTAAAGTTTAATGATGTTAATATTCTATTTAGTGCCCACATGAGATCCAATAGCTAGTTCGAGCTTTGCATGCTTTCACCAATGAATATCTATACCCTTATTGATAGAAAATAGCTACACCATCTATGCGCTTATTCACGCCCCTACCTTTTCATACTAAATTCTTAGCATAGGCTTCTTTAAGTGTAATACTTTATAATAATAATAATAATAATAATAATAATAATAATAATAATAATAATAATAATAATAATAATAATAATAATAATAATAATAATAATAAAACATACCACATGTGAATAAAGGGGTATTCTAGAAAAAAAAATGGAATTAGTTAGGGCTTGAAGATATCACAAACCAAACCGATGGGTGCTCTACATACGTCATCTACTTCTCCAAGTATGCGGCAATGGCTAATTTCATATATTGGCATGTTCTTTTGTGAAATACAAGCGATCGGACAAATAATAAACAAACAAGAAAATGAACTAGACAGCAAATTAACGTGGTTTGATTGGCATGACTTTCACCTGTGGGAAGAGCAGCAAAGAATGCTACTATAGATCAAGCGATGATAGAGGCTACAAGCCGCCCAAGTCACTCAAACAAAACTTGATAGATTTTGTGGAATTATTATAATCAAGTTTGGTTATGCATGAACAATTTAATATATACAAGTATATGAATGCAAGTTTAAGCTGAATATATCAAGTGTAATGTACTTCTATCAATCAAGTACTTAAATAAAATAGGAGGGGATAGAACAGTTGAATGTAGACTTTATAATGGCTTGACTTAGATTATTCTTACTACTACTCTTCCAAATTAGCCACCAATAAATTGGATTTGACTAGTAATTCTTTGAGAAGTTACGACATGGCCTATGCTGCTTCTACTAATTCCCATGCACTAATATAACACCCGTACACTTCTCAACAAAAGTTACTTGCTCAATAACAAGAGTACGTGCATATTAGAAGATAAAACTTTCTCAATTTTTAGACGGTCTTGCAATTTATGTCTTCTTCAGCATATGTTTATCTTATTTTCTTTTTTTATAGTCTCCGATATCCACATCTCTGAAACTCCCGAATATGTCTGTGTTTCTCTTGATCGGAAGAACAAGAAGACGACATGGATTTTGGCTTGTTGATGCGTGGTGTAGAAACTTTGATTGAGAGACTTTGTGTGTGTTTGGTTAAAAAGTCATTAAGAAGAAGCCCGTGTCTTCTTCCTGAACTTGCATGTCTTCTTGTCGCACAATAATTTATCAGGGAAAAATAATGATTGGTCGGATGCAATTCTTTCGCCCAAAATGTCAGTTTACTTAACTAGAGACTTGTTCCTGATTGGTTTTAGCGTATGTCGAATCTGCAACTTGGATTTATTTGACAATATTCTATGAGTTCCCAGTGACATTTTTAAAAGAAAATGCATTGAATGGCTGGAGCAAAATCTCTCTCCGAAGATTTTACGTTCAGCTTCGTAGCAGTCAGAATCTAATATAATATTTATGCACTTTGATTGACAGCATTGTAACTAAAAACGAGACTAGAGCAGCAAAACGATATTGACGGTTGACCGTTAACTTTCAAGAACGCATCATCCGTGTTTGGTGGACATTCCGAGGCCTTTTAATATTTCTTCCTGACTTTTATTTATTTATTTATATCTTTTTTGTTCGAAACTTGTGTGTAGAATTAAATGCGGCTTATTGTAAAATTTTTCCTTCCTCAAAATTCGAGTGCACCGGGGTTCTTTATGGACTGAAGAGAGCCAATGGTCCTCGGATACTGTGCGAGATGCTCAAATCATTTTAAATGTTCTCTTAAAACCATAATGACATTTAGCAGAAAAGGTGAGTGAATTTGTCAAGGCAATTAAGGGTTACGGAATCCGACTACAAAAAGTAACATTTGATTAATGTACATGTTTGACTTGAGAGAGAAAATAATGCAAACAGGTCGCCCACCAAGCAAGGGCGATCCTCACCCGAGTGAGCCCTGATTTCGGCAACCTCTATCAGCCATTGACGAGGCCCGGCGATGGTCAGCAGAGGGAAGAGGAAAGAGGAAAAAGGAAGAGGAAATAAAGAGAGAAAAGAAAAGGAAGTAAAAGATTAAAAAATATACATATTTAGAATTTTTTTGACTAAAATACCCCTTCTTCCATAATTGGAATAGTCATATGCTTGTCAGGTAGCCAAAAGATTTGACCACCTGGCCGAATAGCTCAATCCTTTATTTGAGATGATTTGGCCACTTCAATAAGACGATTTGATTACTCTAATTTCCTTTTTGAAATAACGTCCATTCTAGATCATTTTTTGAGAAAATGATTTTACTGTGAATCCTCATTTGAAAATTTCCCAAAATTCTACGGTCAACCATGGAGCATGCAGAACCTAATATAAAATTTGCACGTAAACCGATAGCACTCTGTATTACGATGTTAAAAATTCACCGTTGACTTCCAAAAACGCGTTATCCGTGTTTGGTGGACATATCCAGGCCTTTTAATATGTCTTCCTCGTTTTATGCATTTTCGTTCAAACTTATGAGGAGAATTAAATGCGGCTCATCGGACTCTTCATGGACTATAATTAATTAGGGAGCTAATGGTCCTGGGATTCCATACGAGATGCTCAAATCGTTATTATATGTTGTATTATAACCATATTGATATTTAGTAGAAAACGTGAGTCAATTTGAAATGCAGCAGCAATTAATGGTAACCGAATCTCAATACAAAAAGAAACATTATATTATTACACACGTCAAACACAAAGGAGAAAATATCGCAGAAATGTCGTGTTTTCCTCTAGGAATCATAAAAAATTTGTCTATTTATGGATTCACCAAATTTCAATTATCTCAAAGTTTGATTATGATAATCTTTTATTTCGGGCCCACGTGTGACCCAATAGTCGGGTTGAGTTTTGCATACTTTTGATAAAGCTAGTACAAACACCTAGAGGGGAAAGATAGGTATTTAAAAAAAAAAAAAATTGTCAAATAACTGTGGAATAAATAAGTTACGAACAAAGTTTGAGTAAGGATCAAAGTTTGTTATGCAATTCACCAAACTTCTGAGATAACCTATAAGAGTGCAACAAACTTAAGTAAAGTGAGTCAAGGAAAGAGAAGATTGCACATGAAATTTATAGTGATTTGGCTTAAATTAAGCTATGTCCAGTTTCACACGCTAACAACCTACTAGCTAGATTCTACTATAGGATCAATAAGAGACTACAATTATGAGTGCAAAAACTTGGTAGATCACACCATCTCACTAAGACACTCTTTTTGTGGTTTCTCTTACTTGATCACAATTTGTAAAGCTCATAGAAAAATATAATTAATTGAAAATAGCTTTAAACTTTGGAATTTTAGATTCACATCTCTCTCTTCTTGACCGATTAACATCTTAAATATTCCTCCATGTTGCACTAGCTGTTAGCCGATCATCAAAGGAATTTCTACCAATCTACCGCTGGATAGAACGTCTCAAAGAGATCTTGTGGTGGTTCAAGACAATGATGGAATTTCCACTTGATTCTAATCATTCATACAAACAAAATCTTGGTTTCAGTTGGAACTTATCTTCAGGATTGATTTTGTCAATTTGTGATTAATATATATAAAGTGAAATCCTTTGCCAAAAAACTAGTCGTCATTGATTAGTTTCTAAATCAGTCTCATTCTAGATTCGTGTTGTAACCTTGATTAGTCTGGTTTTGGACTTTCCCCATTCTAGCCTTGACACGTTTTAAACTTGTAAGAGTGAGATAATGTATATATGTTTTTGGGATAGAATAGACTTTGACAGAAATCCTCAACAGTAGCTTAGAAACATACTTATGCCAAACCGGTTCTAACATAAGCATTAAAATTAGAAAATTTTGTCAACTTCAAAATCTAATATAAGTTTTCTCAACAGCTTTTACCAATGAAAATATTTAGTCTTGTAGATAGAAAATAGCTACACAATATATGCACTTATTCACACCCAACTGTTGATTGCATGCAATTCTTAGCATAGGCTTCTTTAAGCGTAATGATATTAAAAAATAAAGAATAAAGAAAAGGATATGCTCACTAGAAGTCCTAAAACTTGGCATAAAAGTGCAATAGAGACCTAAATTTTTTGAAAAGTACAATCATATCATAAAATTTGTCAAATTGATACAATCGAGTCCTTTCGTTAACTCTATCCAATTTGACGAATGGAAAATGCTGACATGGACAAAACAAGAAAGATAACCCCAAAATGACATCAATCAAATTTGATTTTTTTAAAGATATAATTTAATTTATTTTTAATTTAATTTTTATAAATTATTTCTAAAAGTCAAATTTGAATGAAAACAACGTCATTTTGAGTTTATCTTTCTTGTTTGGTCATGTCAGCGCCATGTAAGAAAGAGAAAGCAATAAAAAAAAGATATGTCAACATTTTCAATTAGGTAAATTAAATAGAGTTAAGGAAATGACTTGATTCCACTAATTTGACAAGTTTTAAAACTGATGGCACTTTCCAAAAGTTTAAGGACTCAACTGCATTTTTGTTACATGTTTTAGAACCTTTAGGATGCGTTTGGGAATCATTATATTCCTGAGAACAATTTCTAAGCATTTGAAGGCATTTAGGGTGCATTTGGTAATCATTCCGCTCCCGAGAATGATTAATAATTAGAAATTATTCATTTTTATTCTGTTTCCAAGAACAAATTTTAAGCATTTAAAGGCGTTTTGTAACTGTCCAAAATTTTTATTCTCGAAATAGAATTGCAATTGGTACCATCCTCACAATTTCTAATACAAACCATTTTTTTCTAATTTTATTTCTTTATTTCTTTTCTTTTCTTTTATCTTTTTCCTCAACCGATTACCCATATTAGGATGGTTGGCAACCGACCAGACGAGGGCCAGTGACCTTGCCGAAGGGTTGCTGACCCCTAACAAGGCCACACCTCGTAGATCGAGTCCTTGCTGGGCTGGGCGAGGCTCGACCTTGCCCAAATCTGGCGAGGCAGAGCTCGCCTAGCCGTTAGTGGGGCTTGACCTCATCAAGTTAGCATGAGGTCGGCCTTGCCTTGGCCGGGTGACCTTGGCCTTGCAAGGGCCCAGCAAGGTTGAGCCTTGCTGGTGGTTAAGCGAGCTTGGCCTCACCCAGCCCAGCCAAGGCTCAGCTGAGCCTTGCCCGGCCAAGCGAGGCTCACCGGTGGTCGAGGAGGCCCGAGCGAGCCTCACCCAGCCAGTCATTGGCGATTGGCGGTAGTGGACAATAGTGGCAGTGATGGCTGATGGATGGTGGTGGCAGTGAAAGAAGAAGAGAAAAGGAAGAAAAACAAGACGGAAAGAAGAAAGAAAATATTTTGGTTGGCGATCTGGAATTATTCCCCGGAACAAAGAATCAACTTTTTTTTTACTTCTCGATTCTACTCGAATCTATTCCGGAAACAAATTTGTTCTCTCGGAAAAAAAATTTACCAAACGGATTTATGTTCAAATTTACTGGTAGGAACAAAATAACAAAATCAAACACTATTTGGCCAGTTGCCAAACGTGCCCTTAATGACTGCCCAAAATTTCTATACCTAGAATATAATTGCCCAGTGCTGGCAATGCTCTAGTGAGGTTGTTGGCCTTTGTCTAGCTGGTTGCTAGTCATCCTGAGGCCGACAACTGGCCAAAGCTTGAAGAAGAAGAGAAAGAAAAGAAAAGAAAAAAAAAGAAAAAATTATTAAAATTATTAAAAAATAATTAAAGGGAAATTATTTGGATTAAAAATTTTGAGGATGAGAGCCTTGGTTGGGGGAGGAGCCTTGCCTAGATCTCGGCAAGGCCAAGCTCGCCCCGCCATTGGCCGGGCTTGACCTTGTTAGGTTGTCGCAAGGTTGGCCTCGCCCTTCACCTTGGCCGTGCGATGCCAATCTCGCGATGACCTCGTAACGTCGAGCCCTACCGTGAGATGGGCGAGCTTGATCTCACTAGATCTAGGCGAGGCTCACCGGTGGCTGGGAGAGGCTCGATCGAGCCTTGTCGGAGGCCAAAAGAGGCTCACCCGGGCATTGGGAAGTTCACTGGACCTCAATCAATCGGTCGCCGGTGATCGACGACGATGGATGGCAGCGTCAGCGATGGAAGAAGAACAAGAAGAAAAGAAAAGAGAAAAAGAAATTTGGATTGGTTTAATTCTGAATTTGTTACCGGGAACAAAGAAGCAACTTCTTTTTACTCCTTGATTCTACTCCAAATCTATTCTCGAGAACAAATTTGTTCTGGAGAACAAAAAATTTACCTAACCGAGTTATATTCCTAATCGGCATAAGAACGCTTCAAATGCCATAACTTGACACAAAGGGATACTTAAGTGCCATAACTTATGAAAGTGACACTTAAGTGTCATATTTGAAGAAAAGTGGGACACCTGAGTGCCACTTCCGGCAAAACCGGTCGGAAATCATATGTGGCCATAATATATTAATATTTATCGCCAATGCAGCTCGCCGGAGAGCCGACTTAACTCTAATTCACCCAAAACGACGTCGTTTTGGCATAATTAAAAATTTTAATATAATATAAAATTAATTAAATTAAATTTAAAACAAAATAATAATATAATTTTTATTTACTTAAAATAATTTTAAAAAATTATAAAAAAAGAAAAATGGAGGAGAAGGAGGAAGCCAACGGCTAAGAGCTAAGCCCTCACCGTCGTTGCCTCCCTGCCTTTGCCAGAAGGTGGGGGAGGCTCAGCCGGGGCCGCCGAGCCTGGGCCGAGGCCCGGTGGTCCAAGCCGACCGGTGGCGAGGACCTGTGTGCCCTCACCCCAGATCTGGGCGAGGGTCGCAGCCCTCGCCAAAATCCAGCAAGGGTTGTTGGCCGGGTGAGGGCCGGCAACCCTCACCCAGATCTAGAGTGAAGGCACGCAAGCCCTCGCCGCCGGCCCTCGGCCAAGGCTCGGTGGCCCTAGCCCTCGCCGCCAGCTACCTCCCTCCTCCTCCTTCCCCCCCTTTTTCTTTTCCTCCTCCTCAGCCCGGCAGCTACCTCCCCTTCTCCTCCTTCCCCCTCGCCGAATCCGGGTAAGGGCCGCAAGCCCTCACCGGATCTAGGCAAGGGTCGCGAGCCCTCGCCAACTGGGAGGGTCGACCCCTAGCGGACGCAGCCCTTGGCCCAGGCCCGGGCGAGGGCCACCGACCCTCACCAGATCTAGGCGAGGGTTGCAACCCTCACTGCTAATCAGCCAGGATCGCCAGCCCTTGGCCAGGGCTCAACGACCTCGGCTGAGGCGGCGGTGCCCTCAACCGCCTCCCTCCTCCCCTTTTCTTTTTATTTTTTTTTTTTTTTAATTTTTAATTTTAAAATTATTATTGTTAAATATTTAGTTTTAAATTTAATTTTATTAATTTTTATATTATTTTTTTACTATGCCAGCCTAAAAACGATGCCGTTTTTGCATTATTTGGCTACGTCAACGTGCAAAATGGCGTCGTTTTGCACTCGTTTCACCGGAAAAATGCCACGTATGCATTTTGGCAGGATTTTGGCTTGATTGGCACTCAAGTGATCCATTTTGCTCCGATTTTGGCACTTAAGTGTACCTTTCGTAAGTTATGATACTTAAGTGTCCCTTTCTGCCAAGTTATGACACTCAAGGGGTCCGTGTGTCATTCTTAATCTATTCCCGATAGCAAAAGAATTAAATCAGGTACTATTTGGTAAGTTAACAAACGCGTCTTTAGTGAAAATATCTCTTAGAGACAGTTAATATAACCAAATCTCAATACCAAAAAAGATACATTGGATTATGCATGTCAACCCCGAGAGAGAAAATATCACAGAAAAGTCTTGTTTTCCTCTAGGGATCATGAAAAAATTGGTCTAGATCTAGATTCACTAGAATTCAATCGTCTCAAAGTTTGATCATGTTAATTATTTATTTAGGGCCCATGTGAGATCCAATAGCCAAGTCAAGCTTTCATGCTTTCACCGGTGAATATTTGTACACTTAGAGATTTAAAAAAAAAAAAAAAAGATAGCTACACCATATATGCACTTATTCACACCCAACTTTTTCACACACAATTCTTAGCATAGGCTTCTTTAAGCGTAATACTTGATATTAAAAGAAAAGAAATATGTTCTCCATAAGTTCTAAAACTTGCCAAAAAAATGTATTTGAGAAAGTACAATTAAATTTGTGCAATCGAGTCATTCTGTTAATTTCGTCCAATTTGAATAATTAAAATTGTTGATGAGCTTTTTTTTAAAGAAAAAAATTACTTTCTCTTTCCAACGTGGTGCCGACATGGCCATAACAAGAAAAATAATCCCAAAATGCGTTTTGATTCAAATTTTATTTTTAATGTAAATATTAATTAGATTAGATTGGAAGAAAAACAATAAAAATGAAGAAAACTAGCGGGTTTTGCCGCCTTTCTTTAAATTTTAATTTAGTTTATTTTTAATTTAATTTTAAAAAATATTTTTAAAAATCAAATTTGAACAAAAATGATGTCATTTTGGGTTTATCTGTCTTGTTTTGGCTATGTTAGCACCTTTGCATAGGAAAAGAAAGTAATAATAATAATAAAAAGGCTATTTTCAACATTTTTAATTGGGGAAATTGGATAAATTTAATGGAAGAACTTGATTGCACTAATTTGATAAGTTTTAGGACTGATTGCACTTTTTGAAGGTTTTAGGACATAATTGCATTTTCTTGATAAGTTTTAGGACTAATTGTACTTTCTGAAGATTTTAGGACATAATTGCATTTTTTGACAAGTTTTAGGAGTTCTAGTGAGCATATCTCTTAGAGGCAATTAATGGCAACTGAATCTCAATACAAAAAGGAAGCTTTGGATTACTATGCATGTCAAATTCAAGTGAGAAAATATCGCAAAAAAGTCGCATTTTTCTTTGGGGATTAGGAAAAAGTAGATTTGGATTCATCGGACTTCAAATATCTCAAAGTTTGATTATGTTAATCTCTTATTTAGGGTCCATGTGAGATCCAATGGTCAGGTCGAGCTTTGCATGCTTTCATCAATGAATATTTATAGCCTTATAGATAGACAATAGCTACACTGTATACGCACTTGTTCACACCCAACTTTTTTGCACGCAATTATTAGCATAGGCTTCTTTAAACGTAATACTTGAGATTAAAAGCAAAAAAAACATATACCATAAGTGAGTAAAGGGTTATTCAAGAATAGAAATGGAATTAGCTATGGCTTGAAGATATCACAAACCAAAGAAAGGGGTGCTCTACATACGTCATCTACTTCTCCAAATATACTGGCAATTACTAATTTCTCATAATTGCATGTTCTAAGCGTTTTGGAAAACAAGCCGAACAAATAATAAACAAAATAAGGAAATGAACTAGACCATAGATTTATGTGGTTCAATTGGCATGACTTATGCCTGCAAGGAGAGTAGCAAGGAGTTTTGCTATAGATTGAGCGATAACAAAGACTAAAACCGCCTGAGTCACTCAAACAAAACTTGATAGACTTTGTGGAATTATTAAAATCAAGTTTGGTTATGCATGAACAATTTTATATATACAAATATATCAATGCAAGTGTAAGTTGGATACATCAAGTGCAATATGCTCCTATCAACCAAGTACTTAAATAAAATAGAGAGAGATAGAAGAGTTGCTTGCACATTGTATAGTGGTTTGTCCTAGATTATGTCAATATATGCTCTTTCAAACCGACAGTCACCAACAGATTGAATTTGACTAGTAATTTTTGAGAAGTTACAGCATAGCCTGTGCTGCTTCCACTAATTACCATGCACTAATTCAACCCCCATGCACTTCTCAACAGAGATTACAATCAGTGAGTCAGTCACTCTTGCTGAGAGTGAGTTTCTCGCTCAATAACAAGAGTATGTGTATTTTAAAGAATAAAGCATTCTCAATTTGTAGACGTTCTTGCAATCCGTGTCTTCCTCAGTGTATGTTGACTTTTTTTAGCTTTCAAGATCCACACCTCTAACCACGAATATGTCCGTGTTTCTGTTGATGCGAAGAAAAGAAGAAGACGAGATGGTATTTGTCTTGTTGATGCGTGGTGTGGAATCTTTCATCGAGAGCCATGCCTTCTTCTTGAACGTGCATGTCTCCTTGTCGCACAATAATTGTCAGGGAAAACCACTGATTGGTGGGATGCAATTCTTTCAACAAAAATGTTGGTTGACTTAATTAGAGACTTGTTGCTGATTGGTCTTAGGGAATGTCGAATCTGCAACTTGGATTTGTCTGACAATATCTTATCAGTTCCCTCTAAAATTTGTAAGAGAAAATGGATTGAATGGCAGGAGCGGAAATCTCTCTCTCTCTCTCTCTCTCCGAAGATTCACCGTTCAGCTTCGTAGGATGCAGAACCTAATATAAAATATTTGCGCGTTTATTGACGGCACTGAAACTACAGCTGCAATTCGATGTTGACAGTTACAGCGTTGACTTCCTAGAACGCATCATCCGAGTCTGGTGGACATTTCGACGCCTTTTAATATGCCTCTCTATTTTTCTTTTTCGGTCCAATTAGTGAGTAGAATTACATGCGGCTCATCGGATTCTTTATAGACTATAATTAATAAAGGAGCTAATGGTCCTGGGATTCAATACTAGATGCTCAAATTGTTATTAAATGTTCTATTATAACCATACTGACATTTAGTAGAAAACCTAAGTGAATTTGAAATGTGGAGGTAATTAATGGTAGCCAAACCCCAATACAAAAGGAAACATTGGATTATTTTGCACGCTCAACCCAAGAGAGAAAATATTGCAAAAGAGTCGCATTTTCCTCTAGGGATCATGAAAATATTTGTCTAGATCTAAATTTACCGGACTTCAATTATCTCAAAGGTTGATTATGTTAATCTTTTATTTAGGACTCACATGAGACTTGACAGCCGGGTCGAGCTTTGCATGCTTTTAGTATGATTCAACACAAGATGCTCAAATTGTTTTTAAATGTTTTATTATAAACATACTGACATTCAGCAAAAAACATGAGCAAATTTGAAACGTAGAGGCAATTAATTGTAACCTAACCTTAATACAAAAAGAAACATTGGATTATTATACATGTTCAACCCAAGAGAGAAAATATCGCAGACAAGTTGTGTTTTCCTTTGAGGATCTGAAAAAAAAAATTGTCTGGATTTGGATTCATTGGACTTCAATTATCTCAAAGTTTAATTATGTCAATCTTTTATTTAGGGCCACATGAGACGCAACAGTAGCTTCGACAAGAGTAAGGCATGCCGGCGATCGGCGGCTTCACCTCACCACTCACTCTCAATCTTTGCTCGAGCTCCCTTTCTCTCAGATCTCAACCTTCTCTTGCATAGATCTCTCTTCGACCTCCCTCTCTTGCTCGCTTAGACCTCTACTCGTCTCACATATCTCACCCTCTTCCTTGCCTCTTTGGTTCGCTCACTATCAAGCCTCCCCCAATGTCTCTTAGGGGAAGTCATCGAGCTCGTTCCTTCGATCTCTCTCTTCGTGTGTGTTTGTATGTTCTTTGGCCTCCGCCCGACGCCCTATTTATAGGCGGAGGGGGGCCGGTCGACAAAGCTTTGGTCGCTGGTCCTTGGCGTGTCGATCAACCTCCCACTTGGCCAAACCAGCATCTCATCTCAGCATTGAAGGCGTCTCCAAGACATCTCTTCCATCGTCAGCCTAATCTTGTTCGTTTGCTTAGGTCTTGTGTGGGTTGCAAAGGAAAGGAGGAAGACGACAAGGGGAAGAGGGTCGGGCCAAGGGAAAGAATAAGCTAGGCCTTGGGCCCGTGTGGAGGAAAAGAAGAAGGAGGAGGAGTGGGCTCAAAGGCCTAGCCACCGTGGGTTAACATCCTAAAAAACCCCAAATTGGTACACTTGTGACAAATTTCCCCGAGACTATTTTTTTGACCATGAAAAACTCAAACCGGTATACCTGTGACAAATTTACCCCGACTGACCATAAAAAAATCTAAACTGGTACATTTATGACAAATTTACTCTAAACTAATTTATTCAACCACAAAAAATCCCAAACTAGATTTGTGACAAATATACCCTCCACTAAATTAGATTAATACCATAAAAAAATCACAAAAATTGTAAACTGTGATAAACGGAGCGTAAAATCTCAAATTGGTATACTAATCAACTGTTACGTATTATTTAACAATAATTTGAAAATAAAATTTAATGAAAACTAACAGAGGGTAAATTTGTCACAAGTGTACTAGTTTGGAGTAAATTTGTCAAAGGTATACCAGTTTTGAATTTTTTGTGGTCAAAAAAATAGTTTGGGGTAAATTGTCATAGGTGTACCAGTTTGGGGCTTTTCAGGATATTAACCATATTTTTTTTTTTAAAGTATCTACAAATAGGATAAGATAAGGGAAAATAAAAAATAGAAAATTCAACTTAATAGATGCAAATGATATTAACACTTACATGATGCGAAAATCATTTTTTTTCTTCGGGCCAAATTGATCCCTAATTTTCTGATGCAATTTAATCCTAAATATTTAGTCAAAATTTGGGTGTCAATAGGCAGTTTCAGAGGTGTGGCTCTCTAAGACAAAAGAGAAGAATAGAAAAGAAAAAAAGATCAACATATGCTTAAGAAGACATGAATTGCAAGAAGGTTCTACTAATTGAGAAAGCTTTATTCTCTAAAATACACATACTCTTGTTATCAACGAGCAACTCATTATTACCAAGAGTGACTAACTGATTGTAATCTTTGTTGAGAAGTGCATAGGTGTTGAATTAGTGCGTGGAATTAGTAGAAGTAACCGGGCTATGTCCTAACTTCTCAAAGAATTACTAGTCAAATCCAATCTATCGGTGTCTGTTAGTTTGAAAGATTAGATGTTGGCATAATCTAGGCTGAACCACTATACTATGTGCACACAACTCCTCTATCTCTT
Source organism: Eucalyptus decipiens (assembly GCA_014182575.1). Classification (NCBI taxonomy): domain Eukaryota; kingdom Viridiplantae; phylum Streptophyta; class Magnoliopsida; order Myrtales; family Myrtaceae; genus Eucalyptus; species Eucalyptus decipiens. The sequence continues at coordinate 16,973,620 of CM024611.1, read as the reverse complement.
TCTATTTTATTTAAGTACTCGGTTGATAGGAGCATATTGCACTTGATATATTCAGCTTACACTTGCATTCATATATTTGTATATAGTAAATTGTTCATGCATAACTAAACTTGATTTTAATAACTTCGCAAAATCTATTAAGTTCCCTTTGAGTGACTCATGTGGTTTTTAGTCTTAGTTGTCACTCGATCTATAATAGAACTCTTTGCTAGTCTTCTCGAGGACGTAAGTTATGCCAATGGAACCACATAATCTTACTATCTAGTTCATTTCCTTATTTTGTTTATTTTATGTTTGATCACTGTTTATAATGCACCAACATATGAAATTACTCATCGCCAATATATTTGGAGAAGTACATGACGTATGTAGAGCCCATCTCGGTTTGGTTTGTCATATCTTCAAGCCCTAGCTAATTCCATTTATGTTCTTAAGCATATAGTATTTGTTTTTTTTTTTTTTTTTGATAAGTGCGATAGAAGTCCTAAAACTTGTCAAGAAAATGCAATTGAATCCTAAAATTTGCAAAAAGTGCAATTAAGTCCTAAAACTTATCAAATTGGTTCAATTGAGTCCTAAAGTTAACACTATCAAACTTATTAACAAAAAATGATAAAGTAGTGCGGACGTGTCATTTTAAATGAATTTTTTCCAAGTGGCATTTTTAAATTTTTTATTCAAATTTTTTAAAATTAGATTTAAAAACTAAAAAGAAAAGCTAAAATTTATTTAAAATACAAAACAATTCAAAAACAAGAAAATGGCAGGCGTTGCCACCACTGGCCCCCCATCATCGGAGGGGCCGGAGATGGTGGAAAATAAAAATTCATTTAAAATGTCACATCGGTGCCACGTTAGCATTCTCTGTTAGTAAGTTTAACGGTGTTAATTTTATGACTGAATTGAACCAATTTGACAAATTTTAGGATTTGATTATACTTTTTGCAAGTCTTAGGATTTGATTGTACTTCCCTAACAAGTTTTAAGATTTCTATTGCACTTACCCCTTCTTTTTCAATCTCAAGTATTATGCTTAAGGGTAGCCTATGCTAAGAATTACGTGTGAATAACTTGTGTGTGAATAAGTGCATATATGGTGTATCTATTTTCTATCTACAAGCCTATAGATATTCTTTGGTGAAAGCATGCAAAGCTTGACCTGGCTGTTGCGTCTCATGTGGCCCTAAATAAAAGATTAACATAATCAAACTTTGAGATAATTGAAGTCCAATGAATCTAGATCCAAACATTTTTTTTTTCATGATCCTAAGAGGAAAACACAATTTGTCTTCGATATACTCTCTTGGGTTGAACATGCATAATAATTCAATGTTTCTTTTTGTATTAAGGTTAGGTTACAATTAATTGCCTCTATGTTTCAAATTCACTCATGTTTTCTATTGAATGTCAGTTATAATAAAACATTTAAAAACAATTTGAGCATCTTGTATTGAATCATACTAAAAGCATGCAAAGCTCGACTCGGCTGTCAGGTCTCATGTGAGTCCTAAATAAAAGATTCACATAGATTAACATAATCAACATTTGAGATAATCGAAGTCCGGTGAATTTTGATCTAGACAAATTTTTTCATGATCCCTAGAGGAAAATGCAACTTGTTCGCAATATTTTCTCTTTTGGGTTTTTTTTTTTTTTTTTTTGTTGGGCCTACTCTAATCCTACTCTAACACTTACTTTCAGATTTTTGCCCTGCCTCCTTACAGGGCGTAGAAGTCGAAACCCACTCTTGAAATGAAATCGTCTCCACTCCCAATCCCCCCTGAGAAGCTGGAGATTTGAACCCCCCACCTCCCCCTTCCAAGTTGAAAGGGTGGCCACTGGGGCAAACCCCTAGTAGGTTTCTCTCTTGAGTTGAGCGTGCAAAATAATCCAATGTTTCCTTTTGTATTGGGGTTTGGCTACTATTAATTACCTCCACATTTCAAATTCACTCATGTTTTCAACTAAATGTCAATATGGTTATAATAGAACATTTAATAACAATTTGAGCATCTAGTATTGAATCCTAGGATCATTAGCTCCTTAATTAATTGTAGTCTATAAAGAATCCGATGAGCCACATTTAATTCTACTCACTAATTGGAACGAAAAAGAAATGTACAAAGGCATAATAAAAGGCGTCGAAATGTCCACGAGACTCGGATGATGCGTTCTAGGAAGTCAACGCTGTAACTATCAACATCGAATTGCAGCTCTAGTTTCAGTGCCGTCAATAAATGTGCAAATATTCTATATTAGGTTCTGCATCCTACGAAGCTGAACGATGAATCTTCGGAGAGAGGGAGATTCCCGCTCCTGCCATTCAATCCGTTTTCTCTTACAAATTTTAGAGGGAACTGGTAAGATATTGTCAGACAAATCCAAGTTGCAGATTCGACATTCCCTAAGACCAATCAGCAACACGTCTCTAATTAAGTCAACCAACATTTATGTTGAAAGAATTGCATCCCACCAATCAGTGGTTTTCACTGACAAATTATTGTGCGACAAGGAGACATGCTCGTTCAGGAAGAAGGCATGGCTCTCGATCAAAGATTCTACACGACGCATCAACAAGACAAATACCATCTCGTCTTTTTCTTTTCTTCTCATCAACAGAAACACAGACATATTAGTGAGTTTAGAGGTGTGGATCTTGAAGACTAAACAAAGTCAACATAAACTGAGGAAGACACGGATTGCAAGAAAGTCTACAAATTGAGAATGCTTTACTCTCTAAAATACACATGCTCTTGTTATTGACTAAGAAACTCATTCTCAGCAAGAGTGACTGACTCACTGATTGTAATCTCTGTTGAGAAGTGCATGGGGGTTGTATTAGTGCATGGTAATTAGTGGAAGCAGCACAGGCTATGCTGTAACTTCTCAAAAATTACTAGTCAAATTCAATCGGTTGGTGACTGTCAGTTTGAAAGAGCATATATTGACATAATCTAGAACGAACCACTATACAATGTGCACGCAACTCTTCTATCTCTCTCTATTGTATTTAAGTACTTGGTTGATAGGAGCATATTGCACTTGATGTATTCAGCTTACACTTGCATTGATATATTTGCATATATAAAATTGTTCGTGTATAACCAAACTTGATTTTAATAATTCCACAAAATCTATCAAGTTTTGGTTGAGTGACTCAAGCGGTTTTAGTCTTTATTATCGCTCAATCTATAGTAAAACTCTTTGCTAATCTCCTTGCAGCCATAAGTCATGCTGATTGAACCACATAAATCTATGGTCCAATTCATTTCCTTATTTTGTTTATTATTTGTTCGGCTTGTTTTTCAAAACCCTTAGAACATGCAATTATGAGAAACTAGTAATTGCCAGTATATTTGGAGAAGTGGATGACGTATGTAGAGCACCCCTTTCTTTGGTTTGTGATATCTTCAAGCCCTAGCTAATTCCATTTCTATTCTTGAACAACCCTTTATTCACATATGGTATGTGGCATCCTAGAAATTCAAAGCCAAGCCTTAAGGTGTGTTAAATGTCTTAAATTAGGTGGTAGAATTTTTATGGCTTATGCTTTAGCCAATTTGTCTTTTAATTTGATGAATTATGCTTGTGATTGTGGAAATTTAAATTTAATTGATTAATGCCTGGCCATATGATTAAATTTCAATAATTAAAAATATCCCGAGACTTTGGCCAAGATAAAAATTTGAATTCAAAAATATTATAGAAGGAATTTCAAAAAAAAAAAAAAGAGAAAAATGATTAATTTTCGAAATGGGCCTTGGGCCCATTAGCCTAAAGCTTGATGGGCCAAGCTTGCCGGCCCATTAGGGCCCAAAAGGTGGCTGTCGACCAGCCCAAGGGAGTGACCGGTTGGGCCTAAGCCCAAGCCCAAACCAAAAATTTAAAAAGAAAAGCCCAATGTGACAAGTGGCCAAGGGAAGAGCATGCATTGGCCATTGGTGAGGTGAATCAATCATTGCATATGATGGGCTTTAGGGGATATAAAAAGAGAGAGAGAAGAAGAGTGGCCGGTTCTTCTTGCTTCATTTGGCCGAGAGAGGTGAGAGAGAGAGAGAGTGTTTGAGAAAGGGAGAGACCGAGAGGGAAAGGAGGAGCGGCCGAGAGAGAGGAGGAGGTGTGTTCGCCGTCCGTCCGCCTAGTCCGACCACCGTACGCCGCCGTGTGCTCGCCGTTCGTCGCTGTTCATTCATCTTAGAGGCAAGTGGAGTCCTTAACTTCTCTTGCATGTCTGTTTTGTTGGTTGCATGTTCGGTTTTAGGTGTGGTTTGTGTGAAAAACCAAGGTAAGAGTTGGTTATGTCCAAACCGTGTGACTGTTCTTGTTCGGTTTGTGAAAGTCAGTAGCTTGTTCGAGCTTGCATGTGTGTTTAGAGTGCGATTTTGGCTTCGGTGTCTTCATGAAAGTTGAAGCTAACATCTTTTAGTATGACATACTGAAATTTCGTAGAAAACGATGAAGATTTGATGGGTCAAAAGTTCTATTTCACGGAGACTTCAGATCTGCGAATTTCTTACTGACCTCTTGTTGATTTCGTGGTTGCATGTTGATTTCTGTTGGAGATCTCACTTCGTTGTCTTCATGAAAGTTGTAGGTAACATCTCAAACTATAACATATTCAAATTTTAAGAGAAATGAGTGAGTATAGCCTAGTAAATCGGCTAGATCTCCGAGACGATTGATTCTGTTGGAGTGTACCGAGACACCCGAGACTTCAAGGGCTTAAAAGATGATCATAATTTGGTTGTTTAACCTAGATCTCTTGATGAAACTTGTAAAGGACACCTTGGTACATAACATACTTAAATTTCAGAATAAACGAAAGAGAATGGATGGGTGAAATCTAAAAATTTCGGAGGTGTGTGTTCTGAACGAAGCGGTCGTGGTTCCAGAAGCTTCGTGGAGTTGTATAAATTAATTTAAAAATAATTTGGCTTATAGTTCTTCATGAGAAATGCACGAAAATGTGTTGGCTATCACCCTACAAAATTTCGTAATTTTTGAAGGCCATATGGGTATTTTAATCGAATTTATTTGGAAACTGTGCAAATCTGGCCATTATCCGAATATAAGGTGCTATTTTGTGGAAATGGTGAAATTATGAGAAATTCGAATTGGCCATGAATTTTGGGTGAAATTGTGATCCTATTGATGTGTTTAAGTGATTTTTTGAATATTATGATTTTGGGAAAATCATAGATATTAAATTTAATATTTATGGAAATAAATAATAATATAATAATAAAATAATAATATAAAAAATATAAAATAAAATAGATTTTTATTTGGCCATGGATTCAACTTCATTTGTGTGGCACTTGTGTGATGAGGTCTTTGTACATGTATTAAATTGAAATGCATATGTGATAAAGCTTTGGCATGTGTATGACATGTGAATTGAAATGCAAGTGCGATTCATTTGATGCCATGCAATTGCCATGTTAAATTGAGATAAAAGGATAAATGTGGATGAGAAAGAGGTTGTGGTGGAGGATGATGTCTGGTGGCCGAGTGGCATAATTCCAGAGGTTCCCTGGGAGTTTCAGGATGCCCGGAATGTGGGGGGCCGGAAGCCCTGTCGGAGGTTTCTGCCCGAAGGGAATGACTCGTGATGCCAGGATTGGGGTGCGAGATACCTGGCTAGAAGGGAAAAGGCCGGAAGCCCTGTCGGAGGTTTCTGCCCAAAGGGAATGCCTCGTGATGCTAGTTGAGATGCGAGATGCCCGGAATGTGGGGGGCCGGAAGCCCGGTGGCCATGAGATGGCTAGAATGCTGGGAACCCTGTCGGAGGTTTTTGCCCAAAGGGTTGGTGATGAAATTGAAAATTTGAGAATGGGTGATGTGGTGATCAATTTAAAAAAGGAAAGATGGAAATTAAAATGCATGATGACATATGCATGATGATGAGATGTGATGTGATATGATGATCACCTATGATATATGCATGATGATGCATGATGATGATGAGATGTGATGTAATATGATGATCACCTATGATATATGCATGATGATGCATGATGATGATGAGATGTGATGTGATATGATAATCACCTATGATATATGCATAATGGTGCATGATGATGATGAGATGTGATGTGATATGATGATCACTTATGATATGTGCATGATGATGCATGATGATGACGTGATGTGCTGTGATGATCATCCATGGTATATTATGCATGATGAGATGCATGCTGATGATAATAATATATGAGATGCCATGACGATGATATGTATGCTTTGATGATGCATGAATACGTATGACATCAAAAAGGTAAACAATGCCTGCATCGTATGATCACAATGCCTGCATCGTATGATCGTACGCATGGTGCATTGAGTCGTTATTGGATTTCCTTATCTGCTGAGTAGTTGTACTCACCCCTTTTGGGGATAACATTTCAGATTAGCAAATATGCCGCTTCCTGCTGTTTCGCGTGGGGTATTCTATGGTCTACCGTCTGATGTAGAGGTGGAGTGTGCGGAGATAGATTGTCCCTCTGTTCCCGGACTGACGTTTATCCAAATGCGATGTCTGGTGATGTATGATATCGGCCTGGCTGGGGGCCCTGTCATACAAGAGTTCATTTATGTGCACGTTCGACGGGATGGAGCGATGCGAGGGATGCTGCCGCCGCCACCACCTGATGCACCGGGTTGGGTGTGAGACCTACGCGTGATGAGTAGGAGCTGCATATCTCTTTTTGATGTAGATAGTCGACGCTTCGATGGGAGGGTTTTGTGCACGTATGATGTTAGGGGTCGAGGTTTCTTTTTGAGATTTTAGGTAGGACATGGCAGAGTCCTAACCTTTTTTGTTTTGTACCGACCCTAAGGGAACCCCATCTTGCTATATATGTATGTAAGCAAAGCGTCGAAGTTGTTTATAAAATCCTGATATTTAGCTGGTGTGTATTTGTATCATGGATTGGTAGGGGGTTGATGGTGATGTTTAATTTGCTTCCGCTATGAGTCGCGCTTGGGACCGCTTTTCAAAAAAAAATGTCTGTAATTTGGCAACACTTGTTTTAAGTACAAGATAGAAAGAGGTAATAGGATGTAACATCGGCACTGGTAACGACCTGCGAAGGGTTCGGGGTGTTACATGGTATATGTTTTTTTGTTTTTAATCTCAAGTATTACGTTTAAAGAAGCCTATGCTAATAATTGCGTGCAAAAAAGTTGGGTGCGAACAAGTGCATATACGGTGTAGCTATTGTCTATCTACAAGGCTATAAGTATTCATTGATGAAAGCATGCAAAGCTCGACCTGACTATTGGATCTCACATGGACCCTAAATAAGAGATTAACATAATCAAACTTTGAGATATTTGAAGTCCAATGAATCCAGATCTACACAATTTTTTTCCTAATCCCCAAAGAAAAATGCGACTTTTCTGCGATATTTTCTCACTCGAATTTGACATGCATGGTAATCCAAAGTTTCCTTTTTATATTGAGATTCAGTTGCCATTTATTGCCTCTAAGAGATATGCTCACTAGAAGTCCTAAAACTTGTCAAAAAAAATGCAATTATGTCCTAAAACCTTCAGAAAGTGCAATTAGTCCTAAAACTTATCAAGAAAATGTAATTATGTCCTAAAACCTTCAGAAAGTGCAATTAGTCCTAAAACTTATCAAGAAAATGCAATTATGTCCTAAAACCTTCAGAAAGTGCAATAAGTCCTAAAACTTGTCAAATTAGTGCAATCGTGTTCTTCCGTTAAATTTATCTAATTTCCCCAATTGAAAATGTTGAAATAGTCTTTATTATTATTGTTGTTGTTGTTGTTGTTGTTGTTGTTGTTATTATTATTATTATTATTATTATTATTATTATTATTATTACTTTCTTTTCCTATACGGTGCTAACATAGCCAAAACAAGATAGATAAAACCAAAATGACATCATTTTTGTTTAAATTTGATTTTTAAAAATATTTTTAAAATTAAATTAAAAATAAACTAAATTAAATATTTAAAGAAAGGCAGCAAAACTCGCTAGTTTGGTTCATTTTTATTGCTTTTCTTTCAATCCAATCTAACTAATATTTACTTTAAAAATCAAATTTGAATCAAAACTCGTTTTGGGATTAGTTTCCTTGTTTTGGCCATGTCCGCACCACGTTGGAAAGAGAGAGTAATTTTTTTCTTAAAAAAAAGCTCATCACCAATTTTGATTATTCAAATTGGACGGAATTAACAGAATAACTCGATTGCACAAATTTAACAAATTTTATAAATTAATTGCACTTTCTCAAATACACTTTTATGACAAGTATTAAGCTTAAAGAAGCCTATGCCAAGAATTGTGCGTGAAAAAGTTGGGAGTGTATAAGTGCATATATGGTGTAGCTTTTTTTTTTTTTTAATCTCTAAGGCTATAGATATTCACCAGTAAAAGCATGAAAGCTCGACTTGGCTATTGGATCTCACATGGGCCCTAAATAAAATGTTAATATAATCAAACTTCGAGATGATTGAATTCTAGTGAATCTAGATCTAGACCAATTTTTTCATTATCCCTAGAGGAAAACAAGACTTTTATGCGATATTTTCTCTCTCGGGGTTGACATGCATAATAATCCAATGTATCTTTTTTGGTATTGAGATTCGGTTATATTAATTGCCTCTAAGAAATATGTTCACTGAGGACGCGTTTGGTAACTTACCAAATAGTACGTGATTTAATTCTTTTGCTCTCGGGAATAGAGTAGGAATATAACTCGGTTAGGTAAATTTTTTGTTCTCAAGAGCAAATTTGTTCTTGAGAATAGATTTGGAGCATAATCAATGACTAAAAAGAAGTTGCTTCTTTGTTCCCGGTAACAAATTCAAAATTAAGCCAATCCAAATTTCTTTTTTCTCTTTTCTTTCCTTCTTGTTCTTCTTCCTTCTCTCTTCTTCTTCCATCGCTGATGCCGCCATCCATCGTCGTCGATCGCTGGCAACTGGTGGGTCGAGGTCCAGTGAACTTCCTAATGTCCAAGCAAGCCTCCCTTGGCCTCCGATGAGGCTCGATCGAGCCTCTCCCAGCCACCGATGAGCCTCGCCTAGATCTAGTGAGATCAAGCTTGCCAAACTAACGGTAGGGCTCGACCTTACAGGGCCATCACGAGATTGGCATTGCCTGGCCAAGGTGAAGGGCGAGGCCAACCTTGTGACAACCTAACGAGGTCAAGCCCCACCAACAACTGGACGAGCTTGGCCTTGCCAGATCTAGGCGAGGCTCCTCCCCCAACCAAGGTTCGGTTGACGAGGCGTAGCCTTGCCTGGTGCCGGCAATGCTCTAGTGAGGTTGTTGGCCCTTGTCTAGCCGGTTGCTGGTCATCCTGAGGCCGACAACTGGCCAAAGCTTGAAGAAGAAGAGAAAGAAAAGGAAAAAAAGAAGAAGAAAAGAAGAATAAAAATTAATAAAATTATTTAAAAATAATTAAATGGAAACGGTTTGGATCAAAAATTTTGAGGACCACGCCAAATGCAATTATATTCTAGGAATAGAAATTTTAAGCAGTCACTAAGGGCACATTTGGCAACCGGCCAAATAGTGTTTGATTTTGTTATTTTGTTCCTACCAGTAAATTTGGAACATAAATTTGTTTGGTAAATTTTTCATTCCTGAGAAAAAATTTATTCCCGAGAATAGATTTAGAGTAGAATCGAGAAAAAAAAAAAAAAAAAAAGTTGATTCTTTGTTCCGAGAATAATTCCAGAATCAACCAACTAAAATCTTTTCTTTTCTTTTCTCTTCTTCTTTCTTTCTTGTTTTTCTTCATTTTATCTTCTTCTTTCAGTGCCACCACCATTGGCCACCGCTGCCACTATCGTCCATCGCCGCCAATTGCCAATGATTGGCTGGGTGAGACTAGCCCGGCCTCCTCGACCACGAGTGAGCCTCACTTGGCTGGGCGATAGTCACCCGAGCCTTTGCTAGGCTAGGTGAGGCCAAGCTCACCTAACCCGGCCCTTGTGAGGCCAAGTTCACCCGGCCAAGGCAAGGCCGACCTTGTGCTAACCCGATGAGGTCGAGCCCACTGACGGCTGAGCAAGCTAGGCCTTGCTAGATTTGGGCCAAGTCAAGCCTTGCCCAACCCAGCGAGGACGCAATCAACGAGGCGTGGCCTTGTTAGGGGCCAGCGACCCTTTGGTGAGGTCGCTAGCCCTCGTCTGGCTGGTTGCCGACCATCCTAATATGGGTAATCAGTTGAGGAAGAAGATAAAAGAAAAGAAAAGAAATAAAGAAATAAAATTATTTAAGAATTAGAAAAAGTAGTTTGTATTAGAAATTTTGAGGACGGTACCAATTGCAATTCTATTTCGAGAATAAAATTTTGGATAGTTACAAAATGCCTTTAAATGCTTAGAATTTATTCTTGGAAACAAAATAAAAATGAATAATTTCTAATCAGAAATTATTCTCGGGAGCATAATGGTTACCAAAAGCACCATAAATGCCTTCAAATGCTTAGAAATTGTTCTCGGGAATAGAATGATTCCCAAACGCATCCTAAAGGTCCTGAAACATGTAACGAAAATGCAATTGAGTCCTTAAACTTTTGGAAAGTGCAATTAGTTTTAAAACTTGTCAAATTAGTGGAATCGAGTCATTTCCTTAACTCTGTTCAATTTACCTAATTGAAAATGCTGACATATCTTTTTTTATTGCTTTCTCTTTCCTACATGGCGCCGACATGACCAAGCAAGAAAGATAAACCCAAAATGACATCGTTTTCATTCAAATTTGACTTTTAGAAATTATTTATAAAATTTAAATTAAAAATAAATTAAATTAAATCTTTAAAAATCAAATTTGAATGATGTCGTTTTGGGTTATCTTTCTTGTTTTGTCCATGTCACCATTTTCTATTAGTCAAATTGAAAGGAGTTAACAAAAGGACTTGATTATATCAATTTGACAAATTTTAGGATATGATTGTACTTTAAATAAAAAAAAAAAAAGGTCTATTGTACTTTTATGCCAAGTTTTAGGACTTCTAGTGAGCGTATCCTTTTCTTTATTTTTATTTATTTTAATATCATTACGCTTAAAGAAGTCTATATTAGATTTTGAAGTTGAAAATTTTCTAATTTTAATGCTTATGTTAGAACCGGTTTGGCATAAGTATGTTTCTAAGCTACTATTGAGGATTTCTATCAAAGTCTATTATATCCCAAAAACATATATACATTATCTCACTCTTACGAGTTCAAAATGTGTCAAGGCTAGAATGGGGAAAGTCCAAAAACAAACTAATCAACCACGACTAGTTTTTTGGCAAAGGATTGCACTTTATATATATTAATCACAAATTGATGAAATCATTCCTAAAGATAAGTTCCAAATGAAACCAATGTTTTTTTTTTTTTTTTTTTTTTTTGTATGAACGATTAGAATCAAGTGGAAATTCCATCATTGTCTTCAACCACCACAAGATCTCTTTGAAACGTTCTATCCAACGGTAGATTGGAAGAAATTCCTTTGATGATTGGCTAACAGCTAGTGCAACATGGCAAAGTATTTAAGGAGGTCAATTTGTGACATCCTGAATTTCAGTTCTGATTTCAATTGGATAAGTTGAGCTTTTTATCGACGTGACCATAGTGCTTTTCTCTGAGATGGCCACTCACGAGACAATTGGCCTATCAGGTTAATCCATTAAGGAATTTTAATGCAAAAGACTTGAGAATTCAATCAAGAATCGGCTACTCGATCATGCTCATCTTTAATGGTCATTACGGCACAGTAAAAAATCAATTAGAGATCAGAGATATGTTGGTTCAACTGAGATGTGTAGCTAAACATGGGTAACTCCACTAAATTGAAAAATTCTCATTGACCAATACTAAATCGATTTTTCTGTCGTTTTTGTACCATGTGTTCGTATTTGAATGCTCGAGATTTTCACGACAACTGAAAGTCGCCTGTCACGCCCCGATCCTTAGGCACGCACACATCCCTTGCCTTGGTCGATTTCAAAATGCAATATCCCAGGACTATGTATCACCAACCCTTTCATTTATATATGTACATGCGGAAACAGTTATAAATCCCCAGACAATAAAACAATGGGATAGCAAAGCAGACCATATTTTTCATACTGAAAATTCACAACCACACCTTTTTACACACATCTCATAGTATTCTACAATACTATGTATATGTAAGTCTGATCTAACATCTATTCACCTGCAGACAAGGTCTGACAAGACAGGACGGGATCTCAGTCCTCATCCGGGTCATACTCGGGGTCATCCTCGGGGTCCTTCTCCACGTACTCCTCTTCGGGTTCCTCATCAGGGATCTCCTCATCAGATTCCTCCTCCTTAGGCTCATCATCCGGGTCCAGAAATGGTTATTCAATAACCTCTGAGACAACGTATCAACAAGTTCTACTCCCTAAGACACGATTAGTAAACTAATATACCTTAGGGCTGCCTATGCACAACCTGAGTCAGAGGACTTACCTTGGCCTCAGATTCCACCTGCATATTAGCACAGATCAAATAGGCACCCAAGAAATCACATCACAAATAGATATATCGATCAATCGACCTAGTCGATTACACGCCAACAAGACCACTCACGGTTATTTTCATCCAGTCAATCGATTCGCAACACCAGATCAAAGTAATAATCCATCGATCTAGTCGATTACATGTCAGTCGAACCATTTCTAGGTCATTCATTCCATCCCATATAACCTCTAATAGTACACTTAGTCACAGAGCCATATCAATCCTCTTGAGTGTCAACTTCGCCAAGGTGACATATACACTAGACAATTGCGTGCGTTTTTTAAGGCGCCGTTTTCGCCAGTGATATCCCAAATCACCGAACCACACATGCCTATAACAATGTATTCAATAGAAAATTGCGTGCGTTCTTTAAGGTGTCATTTTCGCTAGTGATATCCCAAATCACTGAACCACACATACTTATAACAATGTATTCAATAGAGAATTGCGTGCGTTCTTTAAGGCGCCGTTTTTGCCAGTGATGTCCTTGATCACCGAACCACACATGCCTATAACAATACGAGTACTAGACCGATACGTGTGTTCTTTAAAGCGCTGTTTTCACCAATGACGTCCTTAGTCACCGAACCACATAGGCCCATCACACCGTACCTAATTTGTTATAGCCCAGAGTATTTCCAATTCACTCTCATGATTACATCCACTTTACAACTCATCAAAGCATTATAATTGCTAAATAAACATACTCAGCCATCTACCAATCAATCGTTCAATTTCATTCAATTCCAAACAATTAAGGAACAATTCCTCAAATTGCACAATCAATTCAATTAAACACAACGTTGAGCTTAATTAAATGAACAGACTACACCACAACAATCAGCACGAAATTCCGGTCACCGGCCATCCTAGTTGAATTTCCGAAAAATAAAAAATTAAATAATTAATTTCTAAAATTAAATATATAAATTCAATAAATTCAATTTAGCACAATATAAAACTCAATTAAATAAACATACTGTACCACGATCATTAGCATAAAATCCCAGTCACTAGCCATCCAGTTGAATTTCCGGAAAATAAATAATTAAATAATTAATATCGAAAATTAATATTCAATTCCTAAAAATTCCATTTAGGCCCGAATTGCCTAATTAACACCCGATAAGGGTTAGGAAAAATCCCAAGAAGCATCCAATAAATACTATAGGCAATTCTCTATCTAAGTACACTAACCACCTAACTAATATGCAATCCAATTAACTAATAATTAATAATCCATTCTAATCTAACAACCTAATTGCAATTAATTAAATATAATCAACCTTTAAGTATAATTAGCAAACTAAGAAGGCATTAGTGAGTAAAACTCACTCAAAACGACGAGGTCGACGCGACGATCGACTTTTCTCAAAGCGGGCCGAGCATCCAAACTCGGGAAGACGGCCAAAACGGGCCAAAACCCCACTATCATACCCATTTTCTGCCTTCTCTGTGCGTTGCTGGTTGAGGTGGTTCCGGTGTCGGTTGAGGCAGCCAACGGCGGCGGAGGGCAAGGCGGTGCTCCGGCGAGGTCAACGGTGGCTAGAGGAGGTTGGGTGGTGGCCTGAGGTGGTCGAACCATGGCCTGTGCTAGCCAAAATGAAGCTGAATAGAGGCAGTTGGGAGTTGGGGTCACAAGGCGGGGCAGTGAGAGGCGCGGCCAAGCACGGCTGCACGCGTGCTCGTGCGGGGATGGGCGACCGGCGACAACGGCAGCTCTAGTCCAACGACGTTGGTTGCTGCTCCAACTCTGGTGTCCTCCCAGATCTGGGACCCCAAGCAGCAAACGGAGGGGAAGACAGAGGGTGTCTACGGTGGCTAAGATGGGTGAGGGAGAGGCGGAGACAAATGACGGAGCGGCGGAGCGGGTGATGCGCGGGCAAGGACGGCTTGCGGTGTGAGGCGGGGCGGAGCAGCGATGGCAAGCTGCGGTCTCTGCTTTCTACTTTTGCTCGTTCGAACCAACCGAAAAGGAGAGGAGGAGAGATTGTCGAGAGGATGAGAGAGAATGTACCGAGAGAGAGAGAGAGAGAGAGAGAGAGAGAGAGAGAGAGAAAATAAGAGATAAGAGAGAAAGGGGGTTTGAAAAGTCGAAAAGGTGAAAAGTAAAGAGGAAGCAAAGTTGAAGACAGCAAGGGGGTAATCGATGGGGGCATTTCACACAAGGGGAAATGAGAGAGGGAGAGAGAGAGAGTGTAACACCCCGAACCCTTCGCAGGTCGTTAGCAGTGCCGATGTTACATCTTTTACCATCTCTATCTCTTATGCTAAATTAAGCCTTGCCAGATTACAGGCATTTTTTTTTTTAAAAACGGTCCCATGCGCAACTCATAGCGGAAGCAAATAAATATCACCATCTATCTCCCTACCAATCCCATGATACAAATACACACCAACTAAACACCACGATTTTATAAAAGTGTTGACGCCTTGCTTACATGCATACATATAGCGAGATGGGGTTTTTCCTCGGGTCGGTACAAAAGAAACAGAAAAGGTAAGGACTCTGCCATGTCCTTCCTAAAATCTCAAAAAGGAACTCCGACCTCTACCATCATATGAGCACAAAAACCCTCCCATCACGAGCGTCAACTATCTACACCAAAAAAAGCGGTCTAGCTCCTACTCCTCGCGCGCGATCTCACACCCATCCCGGTGCGTCAGGTGGTGGCGGCGGCAGCATCCCCCGCATCACTCCATCCCGTCGTATGTGCACGGACAAAAACTCTTGAATGACCGGGCCCCCAACGTGCCGATGTCATACATAACTAAGCATCGTACTCGGATAAAAGTCAATCCGGGTACCGAAGGACAATCTATCTCAGTCATCTCCACCTCGACGTCAGACGGAATACCGTAAAACACGCCACGCGATACAGCAGGTAGCGGCATAGTGCTAATCTGAAATGTTATCCCCAAAAGGGGTGAGTACAACCACTCCGCAGATAGGGAAATCCAATAACAACTCAGTGCACCATGCATACCATCATACAATGCAGGCATTTCTTACCTTTTCGATGTCAAGCGTATTCAGGCATCATCATGGCATCTCATATTACATCATCATTAGCCATGCATCACCATGCATATCACATCATATCATTATTGGCCATGCATCACCATGCATATCACATCATCATTAATCATGCATCACCATGCATATCACATCATATCATCATTGGCCATGCATCACCATGCATATCACATCATATCATTATTGGCCATGCATCACCATGCATATCACATCATCATTAATCATGCATCACCATGCATATCACATCATATTATCATTGGCCATGCATCACCATGCATATCACATCATATCATCATTGGCCATGCATCACCATGCATATCACATCATATCATCATTGGCCATGCATCACCATGCATATCACATCATCATTAATCATGCATCACCATGCATATCACATCATATCATTATTGGCCATGCATCACCATGCATATCACATCATCATTAATCATGCATCACCATGCATATCACATCATATTATCATTGGCCATGCATCACCATGCATATCACATCATATCATCATTGGCCATGCATCACCATGCATATCACATCATATCATCATTGGCCATGCATCACCATGCATATCACATCATCATTAATCATGCATCACCATGCATATCACATCATATCATCATTGGCCACTTTTATTTATCAATTGATACCACATTATCTTTTCTCAATTCATCATTTCCACCATCATCATCCTCCCTTCGGGCAGAAACCTCCGACAGGGATCCCAGTATCCCAGCCATCTCATGGCCACCTGGGCTTCCGGCCCCCACATTCCGGGCATCTCGCACCTCAACTAGCATCGCGAGGAACCTCCCTTCGGGCGAAACCTCCGACGGGGACTTCCGGTCTTTACCCTTCTAACCGGGGATCTCGCACCCTAATCCTGGCATCGCGAGTCACACTCCCTTCGGGCAGAAACCTCCGACAGGGACTTCCGGCCCCCCACATTCCGGGCATCCTGAAACTCCCAGGGAATCTCTGGAATTACGCCATTCGGCCACCAGACATCAACCTCCGCCACATCCTCTTACTCACATACCACTTCCACATTTTATCATTCTTTTCATCTCATTATTTCATGGCATATGATTCACACACATGCGTCACCATTCATGATCATTCATGCATCAATGTCATGTAACAGTGTATCATAGTTCACGATCATGCATACATCAATGGCATATAACAATGCATCATAATTCACGATCATACATGCATCAATGTCATGTAACAATGCATCATAATTCAATAGAACTCATGGCCGATAAAATAATCCACTTTTATTTTATTATTATTTTATTATTATTTTATTATTATTTTATTATTATTTTTTTATATTATTATTTTAATATTATATTATTTATTTCCATAAATAAATATTATCTTTAATATTCATGATTTTCCAAAAATCATGAAAATCAAACAATCATTAAACAACTAATTAGAATCACAATTTCACACAATTTCGTGGCCAAATTCGCATTTCACATAGTTTCCCAAATTTCCACCAAATGCACTTAATATTCGGATATTGGCCAGATTGCACAGTTTTCGGATTAATTCAATTAAAATATTCATATGACCTCCGAAAATTCTCAAATTTTACAGGGTGATAGCCAACATATTTTCGTACCTTTTTCATGAAGAACACTAAGCCAAATTCTTTATATATTAATTTATACAACTCCATGAAGCTTCTGGAACCCCACCGTTTCGTCCAGAACACACATCACCGAAAAACTTAGATTTGACCCTTAAATCTCTTTCGTTTCTTCTGAAATTCGAGTATGTTATGCATCAATGTCTCCTCTACAAGTTTCATGAAGAGATATAGGTTAAATAACCAAAGTATGATCCTCTTTCAAGTCCTTGAAGTCTCGGGTGTCTCGGTTCACTTCAACAGAACCATCCGTCTCAAAGATCTAGACGATTTACTAAGCTACACTCATTTGTTTCTCCTCAAATTTGAGTATGTTGTAGTTTAGGATGTTACCTACAACTTCCATGAAGACAACAAAGTGAGAGTTCCATCATAAACCAACATGCAACCAAGAAATCATCAAGAGGTCAGTAGGAAATTCGCAGATCTAGAACCTCCGTATCACAAAGCATTTGACCCCTCATATCACCTTCGTTTTTCATGAAATTTGAGTATGTCATACCTCAAGATGTTAGCTTCAACTTTCATGAAGACACCGAAGTCAAAATCACACTCCAAACCCACATGCAAGCTCGAACAAGAAACTGTCTACCACAAACCGAACGGAAACAGCCACAATACATGAACATATGCAATCCTTGCTTGGTATTTCGCCTAAATCCCCCTAAAACTTAACATGCAAACACCAAAAACAACATGCAAGAGAAGTAAAGGACCCCCCACTTGCCTTAAAGAAGAACACACAGCAACACACGGCGGCGTAGGACGGTCGGACAAGGCGGCGACGGCGAGACACGGCGAAACACCTCCTCCTCTCTCTCGGCCCCTCCCTTTCTCTCTCGGTTTCTCCTCTCTCCCTCTCGAATTCTCTCTCTCCCTCTCACTTCTCTCGGCCGAATGAGCTAGGGGAAACCGGCCACTCTCTCTCCTAACTCATTTTATACCCCTCTTAGGCCATCATTTGCAATGATTAACCCACCACACCTATGGCCAATGCATGCCCATCATCTTTGCCACTTGTCATTTCTAATTTTGAATTCAATTTGGGCTTGGGCTTGGGCTTAGGCCCAACCGGCCATTCCCCTTGGCTGGTCGACAGCCACCTCTTGGGCCCAATGGGCCGACTAGCTTGGCCCACCAAGCTTGAGGCTAATGGGCTCAAGGCCCATTCCGAAAATTAGCCCTTTTTTTTTTTTTTTTTTTTTTTTTTTGAAATTCCTTCTGTAATATTTTTAAATTCCAATTTCCATCTTGGCCAAAGTCTTGGAATATTTTTAATTATTGAAATTCAAATCATATGGCCAAGCATTTATAAATTAAATTTAAATTTCCACAATCACAAGCACAATTCATCAAATTAAAAGATAAATTGGCTAAAGCATAGGCCATAAAATTCTATCACCTAATTAAAGACATTTGACACACCTTAAGGCTTGGCTTTGAATTTCCGGGATGCCACAGAGAGAGAGAGACTTTCGGCCAAAAGAAAAGGGGAAAGATAAAAGGTGTTTGACCCAAAAAATGGAAAAAGAAAAGGGAAATGGGAAGAAGACTAAACAAAAGAATTTCCTAGAGTAGAAAATTCTCATCCCATTTTCTTTTTAATAAGCTCATAGATTCCCAAAAGAATTTTATATTAGAATACTCGGTTCCCACTTGCATTTCTGCACCCAAATTCCCTCTTGAATTTCTCTCAAATGACTTTCATAAAATCAATTGATATCTCACTTATCAAATTGATTACTTTCCTCATCCAAGAATCCCTCACGCTTCCTCAATTTCACAATCATTGGCTTCAACTGAATGAAAACGGCCCTAAACTGAATTTTTCCCAAAAAGTCTCAATTGTCAGAAAAAAACTCCTGAGACTGAGTTGACCTTCCTAAAATTTATTGTGACATGATAGACTTAAATCGAACTTAAATTGTGATTAATTTCACTCCGATGCATTTTGAGCGTGACCTAAGCTACTAGGTAGTTTTCAAAACTTTTTATGGACAAATGACCTGTGGTCGATTTTCTTCGAGCCACGATAAACCCACTCGACACATTGACGATTCTCGGTTGTCGTGAAAATCTCAAAAATTCAAATACGGATACAAGGTACCAAAACGACAGTAAAATCAAATTAGTGTCGGTCGACGAGAGTTTTCCAATTTAGTGAAGTCACCCACGATCGGTCACACATATCAATCGAACAGACCTATCTCTATTTTCAAATCGATTTTATACTGTGCCACAATGATCTCTAAAGATGAGCACGGTCGAGAAATCGATTCTTGGTCGAATTCTCAAGTCTATTCGCCTTAAAGTCCTTAATAACTCACTCAGCTAGTCTAGTTATCTCATGAGTGGCCAACTCAGCGAAAAACATTGTAATCGCATCAATGAAATGCCCAATTTATCTAATTGAAATCAAAGCCTGAAAATCTGGATGTCAGATTGCCAATGTGTTGAGTGGATTCATTATGGCTCGAAGAAAATCTACTACGGGTCAATTGTACTAAAAATACCTCAAAGCTAACCGGTAGCTTAGGTCACGCTAAAATAACGCCAAATCGAAATTAACCGCGAATTTGAATTCAATTTCAGAAATTGAAAGTCCTATCATGTCACAAGTCATTTTAGGAACGTTGACTCATTTTTTGAGGAATTTTTTGCGTGTTCGGGATTTTTACGGAAAATCGATTAAGACGATTTTGAAAACGAACGGAAATTCGGATTGGTCAATTTGAAGGAATTTGTGCAATCTGGTGTAAGTAAATTAGTGAAAGGGAATTTTATGGGCTTTTTCCCTCAATGAATTGGACCTCAATCGAAGAAGTTTTTTCAGAAAATCAGATTCCAAGAAAAATGAAATAGAATTCGGAATTGAAGGAAATTGCCACTTTTGTTGCCGAAGACTTGTTGTTTAGGGGAAATTTGATACAAGAAAGCAAGTGAGGATCAAGTACTTTAGCATGGGGATTTTTTGGGACCAAATTGGACTAAACAAGAGCAAGTGGGACCGAGAATTTTGGATTATAATTTTCTTTTTATTTTCTATTTCTTCCCCCTCCCCCCTCGGCCGCAACTCTCTCTCTCTCTCTCTCTCTCACTCACTCTCACTTGCGCGAACCCCCCACCGACAGCCTCTCTGCTGTGTCCCACTTTCCTCCCTCACATCTTTGACTTTTCTTTCAATCCTATCTTCTCTCTCCTTTATCCCATTTCCACCTTTCTTTTCCTTCGATACAGCCCCTAACCCCTTCGGTCTTCCTTTGCATTTTCCTTCACCCCCCTTGGACGACTCCATTTCCCTTCTTCGTGCGCCAGAACTTCGTCCGCGCCATCAGCCACGCGTCTTCAACACCACGGGTCTTGGTCAACGTTGCTTCACCACCGAAACTAGCTCACCTAAGTTCGAAGTCCTTCTCTCCGTGAGATGAGCCGCTCAAAGCAGCCCATTAGCCGAGGAACCCGAGCAGAAAATCGTGAGCTTTGCGGGCCAATTTTCGGGCCTGATCCGTGCTCAAAAGCCGTCGCCACTTTGGAGAAGATCAAGCCTCACCGCATCCTCGTCGATTTAAACCAAGTGGTTCGATAAACAAGTGAGTTTAACTCACCAATCCTCACTTAGTAGATTAATTACGCTTAAGGGTTGTTTAGTTTAGGCTAAGCTGGATTAGATGGTTAGTTAGATTAGATTAGCGAATTTTAATTAATTGCCGATGCATGCTAGGTGGATAGTTAGTGCAATTAGCGATTAAATAGACTATAGTATTTATTTAACGAGTCTCAAAAAATTTTGGGCCCATTCTAGCATATAATTAGGCATTACAAGCCTAAGTATGCATTTATTGCATTTATTAATTATTTTCAATAATTATTTAATTATTTAATTATTTTTATTTTCCGTAAATTAGACCGGGATAGCTGGTTACCGGAATATTATGTTGATTACTGTAGTGTGATCTATTTATTTAATTGAGTTCTGATTTGTACTGATTTGATGTGAATTGTGATTTTAGGATATATTCTTAAATCTATTTAATTACAGTAATTAATTGGAAAATAACCGAGCGTTGGTTTATAACGCCAAAAATATTTTGGTAAATCATATAAAATGGTGGGATTTATGGAAAGTAAATTATTATATATTGGCTAAGGCCAACCGTGTAGGGGTGTGCAACCGGACCGGGTCAACCCGGTTCCCGGATCGGCCCACCTGAAAAACAGGTCGGGAACCGGTTCGGTTGAAACCGGTCCTGGGAACCGGTTCCCAAAGTTCAGACCCGTTTAAACCGGTCCAGAACCGGTTCAAGGGAATACCCACCCGAGAACCGGATCGACCGGACGGTTCGGGAACCGGTTTGAGAACCGGTTTTAAGGCAAAACCCTAATTCGTTTCTAACTATCTATCTTTAATCTCAAGCTCTAACCTCCATGTTTCCGAGCGCCACGCCGCTAAGGCTGCTTCCGCTCACCCACCGTCCTCCGTAGATCGGCGCCCCATCCCGGTCCCGGCCATCCTCGCGCCTCGCGCGCCGCCGGCCTCGGACACGAACGTGACGGCGCCGCTCGAGAAGGCCGGGTGCAAGACGCCGCGGGCCTCCCGACGGTGTTCGCGCCGACGTGAGCTCGTGTCACTCCTGCTGTACCATGCGGTGGCGGACTACACCCTAATCGGGTCCCGGCCGCCATTCCAAGTATCGGAAAAAACCTCCTCCGCTGCCGCCAACGGCGGGGGTTCTCCCTCTCGTCGTCGGTGTGTGGATTCCTCCGTTTTGCAGTTTTTTTTTTTTTTGAGTCGGTGGCTGTCTGTAGATCGATCTGTTCTGTTGGTCTTCCAAGGTTTGTGTCTCGATGGGAGTCGTGGGCTGATCTAAATTTTGGGGCTTTGACTTTGATTGGCGAGGGTTGGTGGTGGCGTTAGGGAGTTTTGCAGCGGTTTTTGATGATTTGATTGAATTGGGTCGAGTGATTTGGTCATCGGTTTTTTGCTGCGAGATTCGTTTCGGCGGAATTTGAGAGTGCTCGAGCTGCTCGGCGGAGCTGCATTGAGGCAATTCGCCGGTTTTGTATTGTGTTTATCGAGCGGCCGGTAGTTACGGGTAGGGTGTTGTTGGGCGCTTCGTAAATGGCAAGTTTGGTCTGTTAAGGAGGTGGCGTGGCATGGCGGTTTTTGAGGAATCGGCGAGATTCGCGGTTTGCTTTGAGAGTGCAAAGTGGCAACAGGGTCCGATGGGTTCGTGTGGTACTTTAAATTCGTCGTTGTTTCATTATTTTCACATGGATGTAACTTTCTCGGAGAAATGTAATGGGACATTGAATGTTTAGATGGGTTGTGGTAAATGTTCAGCTTTTTTTTTTTTTTTTTTTTTTTTTTTTCCGTGATTGATCGAGGAGTGGCGTTTCATTCTTCTTGATAGGGAAAAAAAGAGAGGAAGAAATTGGTCTACTTTCAATTTGTTTAGTGCCTGGATTTATGAATTCTGCCAGATGGGACTAGAGATGCTGGTTTGGAATGTTTGTGTTGGAAAATATGCGTGATGATTGATAGAACAGAGCTAATTATTGGCTATGTTAAGGATTTGATTGAGAGATGAGTACATGTTCTGAAGGTTTTAAAGTAAAAAAAAGGGTCAAGTTTGCAGCATTAGTCTGGGTAGATATAGGAGTGGATGAACTGCGTAAGCATCGCTAAAGCATGCATTTGTAAGCACATCGAAAGCTAAAGCACCGCCAAATGAGGATTTCAAATGTCTAGATTGACAAGATGAGCTGTCTGGGGTTAATAATGAGTTCAGGCCAGCGATACTTGGTTTTGGTTTCTGCCGCTTTTGTATTTCGGAATTAATTAGGTGGACGCCTAATCGAGTTCACTTTTTTTCGATGTGTTGTTGAGTTGCTCTTAGGTAGCAGCTTTTGCATGTTTATGCGCTTTTGTATGTTTATAGGAAACTTGTATTTCCACAACAATGAAATTGTTTCAGCAGACAACTCATCTAGACTTGCTTCTCTAAAGTTAATATAAAGATAGCAATTTTTATGCAGAACAGGTTCCAATATAAACAGGGTTAACCCCTGTTCCCGGACCGAAAAACAGGGTGGGCCGGGAACGGGGGTCCAATGAAAACAGAGTAGGGAAAGGGGGTCCAAAAAGGAGAACCGGTTATAACAGGGTAGGGAACAGGGTCCAGGTCTAGACCCTACCCACCCTGGACCCGCTCACCCCTACAACCGTGTACCCACACACGGATATTTTATTGGGTATGATAAAAGGTGAGGAAGAACGTTATATTACATCGGCTCGATGACTAAGTATGTCATCTCGGAGAAAGACGTTATATTATATTAGCTTGGTGACTAGGTATGTCATCTTGGAGAATGAACGTTGGCTTGGTGACTATGTATGTTATCTTGGAAAATGAACATTGGCTCGGTGACTCGATATGTCATCTTGAAGAATGAATGATGGCTCGGTGACTCGATATATCATCTTGGAGAATGAATGTTGGCTCAGTGACTCTATATGTCATCTTGGAGAAAGAATAATATGCATATCAGCTCGGTGACTCTATATGTCATCTTGGAGAAGGAATAATATATTATTTATTAGCCTTGAGGCTAGTTACTATCTTTCTTTAAGTTTAGAGTAAGCTGTCCGCAAGATGGTCGAACTTTATAGATAGTATTGATTGAGATGACTGGAGAATGGTTTAGTTGACATGTAATCGACTGAGTCGATTGATCGATGATTCAATCTGGTTGGGTAAAGTGAATTGTGAAATGATGATTGAATAATTGTTGGAATTATATTATTTGACAGGAAGGATCTGAGGCCAAGGTAAGTCCTTTGACTCGTGTTATGCTTAGGCAGTCTTCAGGGCATATTTACTTCATAATCGAGTCTTAGGGGGTTGAACTTGCTAAAATATTATCTCATTAGTTATTGTATAACCATTATTAGGTCTTTAGATGAAGTTGGTAGAGGATCAGAAACCCCGGAACCTGAGAAGGTGGAGATTGAAGAATCGACAAACATGTCTGATTAGAGGGTCATAGGACAATTCCTTTTTTGTTAAGCCGATATTTTTGTAAATAGTCTAGCATTGTATATAAACCTATTTATTTATAAAAAGGCTTGTTTTGGTTTAAAAAATTGATGCCCTACTTTCCTATCACATTATTTTATTATCTGGGAATTATTTTGCTTCCGCATGCGCATATCAAATGAATGGGTCGGCAATGCGTCTTGGGATGTCACTATTAATCCATCAAGGAGGGATAGGCACGTGCTCGGAGGATCAGGGCGTGACACAATCGGTCAAGAAGAGAGAGATGTGAATCTGAAATTCCAAAGTTTAAAGCTGTTTTTGATTAATTATATTTTTCTGTGAGCTTTACAAATTGTGATCAAGTAAGAGAAAACACAAAAAGAGTGTCTTAGTGAGATGATGTGATCTACACTAAGTTTTTGCACTCATAATTGTAGTCTCCTATTGATCCTATAGTAGAATCTAGATAGTAGGTTGTTAGCATAGGAAACTGGACATAGGCTTAATTTAAGCTGAAGCACTATAAATTTCATGTGCAATCTTCTCTTCCCTTGACTCACTTTACTTAAGTTTGTTGCACTCTTATAGGTTATCTCAGAAGTTTGGTGAATTGCATAACAAACTCTGGTCCTTACTCAAACTTTGTTCATTACTTATTTATTCCATGGTTATTTGTCAATTTTTTTTTTTTTTTAAATACCTATCTTCTCTCTAGGTGTTTGTACTAGCTTTATCAAAAGTATGCAAAACTAGACCCGACTGTTGGGTCTCACGTGGGCCCTAAATAAAAGATTAACATAATCAAACTTTGAGATAATTGAAATCCGGTGAATCTAGAAATAGACAAATTTTTTCATTATTCCTAGAGGAAAACACGACATTTCTGCGATATTTTCTCGTTTGTGTTTGACATGTGTACTAATATAATGTTTCTTTTTGTATTGAGATTCGGTTACCATTAATTGTCGCTGCATTTCAAATTGACTCACGTTTTCTACTAAATGTCAATATGGTTATAATACAACATACAAAAACGATTTGAGCATCTCGTATGGAATCCCAAGACCATTAGCTCCCTAATTAATTATAGTCCATGAAGAGTCCGATGAGCCGCATTTAATTCTCCTCACAAGTTGGAACGAAAATGCATAAAACGAGGAAGACATATTAAAAGGCCTGAATATGTCCACCAAACACGGATAACGCGTTTTTGGAAGTCAACGGTGAATTTTTAACATCGTAATACAGAGTGCTATCGGTTTACGTGCAAATTTTATACTAGGTTCTGCATGCTCCATGGTTGAACGTAGAATTTTGGGAAATTTTCAAATGATGATTCAAAGTAAAATCATTTTCTCAAAAAATGATCTAAATGGAAGTTATTTTAAATAAGAAATTTGAGAATCAAATCGTCTTATTAAAGCGGCCAAATCATCTCAAATAAAGGATTGAGCTATTCAGCCAGGTGATCAAATCTTTTGGCCACCAACAAGCATATGACGTATTTTAGTCAAAAAAAATTCTAAATATGTATATTTATTAATCTTTTACTTCCTTTTCTTTTCTTTATTTATTTCCTTTTCCTTTTTCCTCTTTCCTCTTCCCTCTACCGATCATCGCCAAGCTTCGTCGATGGGTAATAGAGGTCACCGAACTCAGGGCTCTCTCGGGCGAGGATCACCCTTGCTTGGTGGGTGACCAGTTTGCATTATTTTCTCTCTCAGGTTGAACATGTAAATTAATCAAATGTTACTTTTTGTAGTCGGATTCCGTAACCCTTAATTGCCTTGACAAATTCACTCACCTTTTCTGCTAAATGTCATTATGGTTTTAAGAGAACATTTAAAATGATTTGAGCATCTCGCACAGTATCCGAGGACCATTTGGCTCTCTTCAGTTCATAAAGAACCCCGGTGCACTCGCACTTTGAGGAAGGAAAAATTTTACAATAAGCCGCATTTAATTCTACACACAAGTTTCGAACAAAAAAGATATAAACAAATAAATAACAGTCAGGAAGAAATATTAAAAGGCCTCGGAATGTCCACCAAACACGGATGATGCGTTCTTGAAAGTTAACGGTCAACCGTCAATATCGTTTCGCTGCTCTAGTCTCGTTTTTAGTTACAATGCTGTCAATCAAAGTGCATAAATATTATATTTGATTCTGACTGCTACGAAGCTGAACGTAAAATCTTCGGTGAGAAATTTTGCTCCAGCCAGTCAATGCATTTTCTGTTAAAAATGTCACTGGGAACTCAAAGAATATTGTCAAATAAATCCAAGTTGCAGATTTGACGTACACTAAAACCAATCAAAAACAAGTCTCTAACTAAGTAAACTGACATTTTGGGCGAAAGAATTGCATCCGACCAATCATTTTTTTTCCCTGATAAATTATAGGGTTAATATCATGAAAAACCCCAAACTGGTACACCTGTGACAAATTTAGCCCAAACCGGTATACTTTTGATAAATTTACCCTAAATTGGTACACTTTTTACCCTCTGTTAGTTTTTGTTAAAAGTCAAATGACACGTGACAGTTAATGGGTATACCAATTTATAATTTTACACTCTATTTGTCACAGTTTACAATTTTTGTGATTTTTTTGTGGTATTAATTCAATTTACTGCAGGGTATAATTGTCACAAATTTATCAGTTTGGAGTTTTTTTGTGGTCGAATAAATTAGTTTTGGGTAAATTTTTCATAGATATACCACTTTAGGGTTTTTTTATGGTCAGTCGGGCTAAATTTGTCATAGGTGTACTAGTTTGGGGTTTTTTATGGTCAAAAAAATAGTTTTTGGTAAATTTGTCACATGTGTATCAGTTTATGGTTTTTCAGGGTATTAACACTAAATTATGGTGCAACAAGGAGACATGCAAGTTCAAGAAGAAGACATGGGCTTCTTCTTAATGACTTTTTAACCAAACACACACATGGTCTCTCAATCAAAGTTTCCACACCACGCATCAACAAGCCAAAATCCATGTCGTCTTCTTCTTCTTCCGATCAAGAGAAACACAGACATATTTGGGAGTTTCAGAGGTGTGGATATTGGAGACTATAAAAAAGGAAAAGAAGATAAACATATAATGAAGAAGACATAAATTGCAAGACCATCTAAAAATTGAGAAATTTTTATCTTCCAATATGCACGTACTCTTGTTATTGAGCAAGTAACTTTTTGTTGAGAAGTGTACGGGTGTTATATTAGTGCATGGGAAATTAGTAGAAGCAGCATAGGCCATGTCGTAACTTCTCAAAGAATTACTAGTCAAATCCAATTTATTGGTGGCTAATTTGGAAGAGTAGTAGTAAGAATAATCTAATTCAAAAACCATTATAAAGTCTATTCAACTGTTCTATCCCCTTCTTTTTTAATTAAGTACTTGGTTGATAGAAGTACATTACACTTGATATATTCAGCTTACACTTGCATTCGTATACTTGCATTCGTATACTTGTATATATCAAGTTTTGTTTGAGTGACTTGGGTGGTTTGTAGTCTCCATTGTCGCTTGATCTATAGTAGCATTCTTTGCTGCTCTTCCCACAGGTGTAATTCATGCCAATCAAACCACGTTAATTTACTGTCTAGTTCATTTTCTTGTTTGTTTATTATTTGTCCGATTGCTTGTATTTCACAAAAGAACATGCCAATAGAGGAAATTAGCCATTGCCAGTATATTTGGAGAAGTAGATGACGTATGTAGAGCACCCCTCGGTTTGGTTTGTGATATCTTCTAGCCCTAACTAATTCCTTTTTTTTTTTTTCTAGAATACCCCTTTATTCACATGGTATTTGGTTATTATTATTATTATTATTATTATTATTATTATTATTATTATTATTATTATTGTAAAGCATTACGCTTAAAGAAGCCTATGCTAAAAATTGCGTATGAAAAAGTTGGGGCGTGAATAAGTGCATAAATGGTGTAGCTATTTTCTATTCATAAGGCTATAGATATTCATTGGTGAAAGCATGCAAAGCTCAAACTAGCTATTGGGTCTCATGTGGGCCCTAAATAGAATATTAACATAATTAAACTTTGAGATTATTAAGGTCTGGTGAATCTAGATCCAGACAAATCTTTTCATGATCGGTAGAGGAAAATGTGACTTTATTGCAATATTTTCTCTCTGGGTTTGACATGCATAATAATGTTTCTTTTTGTATTGAGATTCCATGACCATTAATTGCCTCTAAGAGATCATAATAAGTCTTAAAACTTGTTATGAAAATGCAATTGAGTCATAAAACTTTCAAAAAGTGCAATCAAGTCCTAAAATTTATCAAATTAGTACAATCGAGTCATTCCATTAACTCCATCCAATTTGCCTAATGGAAAATGCTAATTTGGCTTTTTTATTACTTTTTCTCTCTTATGTGTGTTGACATGACCAATATAAGAAAGATAAGACTAAAACGACGTCAATTTCTTTCAAATTTGATTTTTTAAAATTGTATTTAAATTAAAATTTAAAAATAAACTAAATGAAATCTATAAAAATCCCAAAAAAAAAAAAAAAGCAAACCCAGTTTGCTACCTTTTCTTACTTTTTTAAAATTCAATATAATTAATATTTATATAAAAATCAAATTTGAATCAAAATGACATTATTTTGGTGTCATCTTTATTGTTTTGGCCACATCAGTGCCACATAGGAGAGAGAAAGTAATAAAAAAACCACGTCAACAATTCTCTCTCTAGTTTGATGTGCATAATAATCCAATGTTTCTTTTTGTATTGAGATTCTATTACGATTAATTGCCTCTAAGGGATATGTTAATTAGAAGTATTAAAACTTTTCACAAAAATGCAATTAAGTCATAAAACTTTTAGAAAGTGTGATGAAGTCCTAAAACTTGTCATATTGGTGCAATCGAGTCTTCCATTAACTCAGTCTAATTTGCCTAATAGAAAATGTTGATGTGGCTTTTTTTTAGTTACTTTTTCTCTCTACATGGTGCTAACATGGCCAAAATAAGAAAGATAAGCTAAAAAAATGACGTCATTCATGTTCAAATTTGATTTTTACTATAAATATTTTTAAAAAAAATTAAAAAAAATTAAATTAATTTTTTAAAAGGCAAATTGCTTCTCTTTTTAAATTTAATTTAATTAATATTTATATTTTAAAAAATTGAATCAAAACAACGTCATTTTGAGGTTATCTTTCTTATTTTGGCCACGTTAGCACGACATAGGAGAGAGAAAGTAATAACAAAAACCACGTCAACATTTTCCGTTAGCCAAATTAGACGAAGTTAGTAGAAAGACTCGGTTGCACCAATTTGATAAGTTTTAAGATTTAATTGCACTTTCCAAAAGTTTTAGGGATATGTTCAGCAGAAGTCCTAAAACTTGTCAAGGAAGTGCAATTGAGTCCTAAAACTTACAAAAAGTGCAATCAAGTCCTAAAACTTGTCAAGTTGGTTCAATTGAGTCCTAAATTTAACACTGTCAAGAAAGTTAACGGAAATTGCTGACGTGGCGCTAACGTCACATTTTAAATGAATTTTTTATTTTTTATATGGCTTTTTAAAATTATTTTTTTATTCAAAATCTTTAAAAATTAAATTAAAAACTAAAAAGGAAAAGCTAAGTTTATTTAAAAAAAAAACAAAATTGTTCAAAAAAAAAAAAAAAAGAAAAGGCTGGAGCTTCCATCGCCAGAGGTGCCGGTCGACGGTCACCAGAGGTGCCCGCGACGGTCGCCGGCCCCGTGGCGGGGGTGGCCGGCAAGGCCTCACTCGGGGTCGGCGATGCTCGCCTAGATCCGGGCACCGAGCAACCGAACCTCATGGTCGGCCTCCTCCTCGGCCTTGCCATTCTCGTCGGCGTCATCGTCGGCGGCGGCAGGGGCGACATCATCCTCGTTGGTAGAGATAGTGGAGTAGGCGACGGCCTTGAGCTCCTCCTCGTCCTCATCATTGACTGGCTCGTCGAGTTGTGGCTGCTCCTCCCCTCGAACCCGTCCGGCCTCGTTGGATGACGGGCCTCGTCGGAGCACGCCGACCCAGGCGAGGGTCTCGCGCCCATTTGGGCGACCCCCGCCCGACCGGCGAGGGCGGGGGTGGATGGGGCCACGCGAGGGCCGGCGGCGAGGCCTCGCCGGCGGGGGTGGATGGGCGTCACCTGGGGGATGGCCTTGCCCGCGAGGACGGGGCCGGTGACCATCGTCGACACCTCCGGCGACCGTTGGTCGGCCTCTCCGGCGATGGAAGCTCCAGCCTTTTTTTTTAACAATTTTGTTTCTTTTTTAAATAAACTTAGCTTTTCCTTTTTAGTTTTAATTTAATTTTTAAAGATGTTGAATAAAAAATAATTTTAAAAAGCCATATAAAAAATAAAAAAATTCATTTAAAATGTGACATCAGCACCACGTCGGCAATTTCCGTTAACTTTCTTGTCGGTGTTAACTTTAGGACTCAATTGAACCAACTTGATAAGTTTTAGGACTTGATTGCACTTTTTGTAAGTTTTAGGACTCAATTGCACTTCCTTAATAAGTTTTAGGACTTTTGTTGAACATATCCCAAAGTTTTAAGATTCAATTGTACTTTTAAAACAAGTTTTATGATTTCTATTGAACATTTTTTTTTTTTTTTTTTGGGTAAGTTTCTATTGAACATATTCATTTTTCTTAATATCAAGTATTATGCTTAAAGAAGCCTACGCTAAGAATTTCGCACGAAAAATCAAAGTTTGACAAAGTGCATATATAGTGTATTTTCTATCTACAAGACTGTAAATATTCATTGGTGAAAGCATGCAAAGCTCGACCACAGCTATTGGGTCTCATGTGGACCCTAAAGAAAATCGCGACTTTTCTGCGCTATTTCCTCTCTTGGATTTGACGTACATAATAACCTAATGTTTCTTTTTGTAATGGGATACGGTTACCATTAACTGTCTCTATAGTTTTGTTCACACTCAAAATTACCCTCGGAACCATGTGCTAGTCACAAGAGAATACTGGGTGAAACGCTCTATTTTGGCTCACCAAGTTAAGAGTAAAACAACTTTCGTGAAGCCTATTTTAGCTGAGCTTCAATGGAATTCTAGAAGCCAACTCTAGAGTCAATGGCTAGGTGACTGGTTGCCACGTGTTAGCCTACGGGGATTGTGACATCTCAAATTTTCAATCATGTTTTCTATTGAATAAATCGGGCATTTCATTGACGTGCCTATAGGACTATTCTCAGAGCTGATCACTCTCTAAATAACTAGACTATTCAGGGAAGCAATTAAGGAATTTTAAGGCAATAAACTTGAGAATTTGATCAAGAATCGATTACTCAATCGTGCTCATATTTAAAAGCCATTACGGAAAAGTTAAAAATTGATCTAAGATCAGAGATAAGTCGATTCGATAGAGATGTGTGGCTAATCCTAAGTGACACCACTAAATTGAAAAATTCTCATCGATCGGTACTAGACTGATTTTTTTATCATTTTGGTACCTTGTGTTCGTATTTGAATCATCGAGATTTTCACAACAACTAAGATTGCCAATGTGTCGAGTGAGTTCATTGTGGCTCGAAGAAAATCAACCACGGGTCATTTGCACTAAAAATTTCTGAAAACCTACCCGGTGCCTAAGTTACGCTAAAAACACGCCTGAGTGAAATCAACCTCGAATTTGAGTCCGATTTCAGAAATTGAAGATTCTATCATATCACAATAAATTCTGAGAACGTCGACTCAGTCTCAGAAGATTTTTCTAAAACTCGAGATTTTTTGGGAAAAAGTTGTCCTAGGGCCATTCTTTTTGCCTAGAAAAAGTCAAGGATCGTTTTTTATCGCACAATTGGGATGCAAGGTGGATCAATTGGTGAAGAAAAATACCAATTTGATAATTGGGGAGTCAATTGAATTTATTAAGGCTGGTTTGTGTTGATTCAAGGAAGGATTGATGGCCAATCGAGAGGAAATCAAAGGAAATTCATATCCCCCCCCCCCCAAATTGCCTAGCCAAATGGACCATTTCAAGGGTTGTGGGGGTGAGCATTGGTGGCTCATTGAGGGCCAAGGAAGCCAAACTTGGTGGAAAAATTCAAGGGAGACAAGCTTGTGGAAAAATTAGCCAAGGTGGCCCCTCCATCTCTCTCTCTTCCTCTCCAAGCCAACCGACCATCACCACCCCTCCTTGCTTTGTTTGAAAACCCTCAAGCCAGCAAGAAGCCAGCGGAAGCCAGCAACATCGCTAGAGACAGAAGGAGCCACACGACACCACCACCTCCGTCGTTCGCCCTCCTTGCTCGCACGCCGCTTTGCACACAAGCCTTGCCACACCACTACCCAACTTGCCATTCCAGGAGGTAGTCTCACCATCCAGGGGGCTGTCCAGCCACCATGCGTGGCCGTGGACTGCCACTCCAACGCCATTCAACCCCACTGAAGCCCCACCCAACCGTTGCCAGCCTTTGCTCGCCTCAACCAGCCTCTAATCAACTTCAACCAATTGCGAACAGTGAGCCAAGAAGTGGGTTTTAGAGGTACTGTTCAG
The DNA here is from genome assembly GCA_014182575.1 of Eucalyptus decipiens. Taxonomy (NCBI): domain Eukaryota; kingdom Viridiplantae; phylum Streptophyta; class Magnoliopsida; order Myrtales; family Myrtaceae; genus Eucalyptus; species Eucalyptus decipiens. The sequence continues at coordinate 16,940,829 of CM024611.1, read as the reverse complement.
CCCGTTTTGAGGTGCTACCGGGCCTCAAAACCTAGGCTTGCTTTGGAGAGAAGCGACCCCCAATGCTCCCATTGGTTTGATCTGACCCGCTCGTTAATCAAATGAGTTTAACTCACTAATCCTCGCTTAGTATGCTAATGATGCTTAGGGATTGATTAGATTTAATTAAGTGTGATTAGGTGGATAGATGAGATTATATTAGTTAATTTAATTATTTGTCGATGCATGTTAGATGGTTAGATGGTGGCATTAGTGAATAGAAACGTTCTAGTATTTATTGAATGAGTCTTGGGAATTTTCCGGGCTCCTCTTGGCTTCCAATTAGGCATTACGGGCCTAACTTGGATTTATTGAGATTTATTTAATAATTTACGTAATTTTCGTAATTATTTAATTATTTATTTATTTCCGGAAATTAGGTTGGGATAGCCGACGATCGGAATTTTATGTTGTGATTGTGGTGTAGTCAGTTTATTTACTTTTGAACGTTAAATTATGCTGAATCGATTTAATTGTGAAATTATGAATTTATCATTAAATCAATTAATTTTGATAATTAATTGAATATTTACTGGGTGTGGGTCTACAGTGCTAGAATTGTATTTCTAGACTGTTGAAGCAAATGGGAAGTTTAAAGTTGGAATTAATATATTTTTGGCTAAGGCTAACTGTGTACCCACACACGACTATTTTATCGGGTATGATAAAAGGTGAGAAAGAATGTTGTATAACGTGGCTTGGTGATCAAGTACATCACCTTGGAGAATGCACGTGGCTCGGTGATCGAGTACATCACCTCATTCATTTTATTGCACATGTGGAAATGGATTAACTAATTCCCTGACAACAACATACATGGGATAAAAAAGCAAGACAACCAATTATAAATACAAACACACTTTCATAAACACCTCAAGTTCTTATACAAAATGTCTATCTCAAAAAAGAACTACTAAGCCACTTATACTCCTGACCCTTCCCCTTCAAGCTCCCGGTTCTTCACACTAGGGACTTGAAAATGATTATACAATAACCAGTGATATATAAATCCTAGCGAGTCCTCCCCTAAACCCCCAGTTAGTACACCAACTCAACTCGGGATATCTCTTTAGAACCACCCCACAAACAAGCCACGACTAGCAACCAATAATCAACAAATTAATTCGCATGCAACCTTACCCTGTATGTCATACCCTACACGTTAAATCTCAACACAATACACGCAATGCACATGACTATTAGATGATGCAATTCATCAATCACATACAAGTCGCATCATAAGCGATTTCACTTGGCCATTGCCACACCCTACACGTTATTGATTCATGTGCGTGCTATAAACAATGTGCTCAACTCATGCATGACCGAAATCAACGATCCAAAGATTCTCATGCGTTCTTGCACATTAGTGTGCCACATATCACGCATCAATCCATCACATGAATCCCAATTATAAGGTAAAACCGTTATGACATGTTTCATACCATGCCACACAATAAGGCCCAACCATCTCACTTGATAATCCGACTCAATACTCAATACCAGGCTCAAGGTTCTAGAGGTGCCATTTTCCCACGAAATTTCGATATTGTGTAGCACTTAATCCTTGACCTTAATCAGTTATAGTTCAAGTTACTAGATGTGGCTCCCACGCAGTCATGCTATTGTGTAGCACTTAGTTCTTGATTATGATAAGCAATAGTTCAAGTTACTAAAGGTGGCTCCTACGCAATCATGCTGTCATGTAGCACTTAGTTCTTGACTATAATAAGCAATAGTTCAAGTTACTAGAGGTGGCTCCCACGCAATCATGTTGTCGTGTAGCACTTAGTTCTCGACTATGTAAGCAATAGTTCAAGTTACTAGAGGTGGCTCTCACGCAGTTATGCTGTCGTGTAGTACTTAGTTCTCGACTATGATAAACAATGGTACAAGGTACTAAAGGTGGCTCATACGAAGTTTTGTCATCGTGCACACTTAGTCCTTTACCTACTAACAACTAATCGGTTTTCTCAACACAACTCACTTTTTCATAAAAGCGGTCCATCTTCTATGTCCCTTAGACAACACTTTTTCCCCTTTTTGGTGATAATCACTCAATTTATGCAAATGCCCATGCATTTACAAATCCATTCACTTCATAAGATTAAAGCACATGAATTTAGATAACTTTTCGCATTCTAGATAAATAGTACTCGTGAATAGTATGTGTGAACAATACACGTGAACAGTAACTTGTTAATGTGTTGTGTGAATAGTGAATTTCCAGAATTAAATAAATAATGAATTATATTCATTAATTAAGCAAAACATTAATTAAAGCAAACAATCAATCAATTGAAGCTAGACATACTAAATTAAGCACAAAAGCATCATTAAGCAAATAAAGCAAGATTAAGCTAAACTAATCTTAACCATCCATCTAACCACCTATCTTAGGGCTAATACAACTTAATTAAATCATCTAAACTAGAATTAACTCTAACTAAACCAACCATAAGTAAGTTTAGGTACTAATTAAAGGATTATGAGCTAAACTCACCCAATTAGCGGGCCAGAGACATAGACGCGGCGACAATGAAGGTGCTACACTCGGGAACCTCTACCACGACGATCAAGGTGGTCCTAGGGCTAGAACAACAGCCACGGCCTCTGCTTCCCTCTGAAACTTTGGAAAACTGACTTGCTAAAGGAGAACAAGTTGGACGGCTGATCGGAGCTTCGGCGAGGGGTTGGCCGGCGACCGGCAGCACCTGAGTGTCGAGGTGGACTTGTTGGTGGTTGGGCTAGGTGGAAGCTTGGTCAAAATGGGAGGGAAAATGCAGAAAACGCGAAACAGGTAAAACTGAGCGGACTCTAGGCGATCCGGCAAATGGGGACTTCTCGTTGTCAAACAGGTCGACTAGCAGCTCCGTTTGGTGAGTGGCCGGGTCGTTCATACGGTCTAGGCCTTCTGAAGACAATGGTGGGTGGAGTGTGGGATGATTCTCATGAGAAGGGAACGAAAAACTCAAGTTTTCACAATAAGGTCAGCTGGAGCAGAATAAAGCCAGATGGTTAGACTACCGCTGGCTTCTAGCTGGCCGATGGGTCAACTGGTGGCTCCAACCGGTGAATGATCAACTCCAGAAAGACGGTTTGGATGTCCTGAGCACAGCAGTGGGTGGCACGGACATTGTTTCTTCCGGGAAGCCATTAATCAACTCAGCTTTAAGGAGGAGGGTCAGCTGGAACAGAAGCAGGAAGAAAGGGAAAATGAGGGGAGAAAGGAGCTTGACGGTTTGGGGGCTGAAGGAGGGAGAGAGAGAAAGAGTGAAGTGAGAGCTGTTAAGGCCCCCATCAAACCCTTCAATGCTTTCTTCAAGTCCCCATGCAATGACATCATCTTCTCTCTCTTCCTTTTGCCTTATCCACTTGCTTTTGGGGCAAAATGGTCATTTCCACCTTGCATAAATTCCCAATTTGCCCTTGGGCTGAAATTGATGGGCACGCCTAAGAAATGGGCTTGGAAATGAATAGGAATGAGCTTGGGAATTAATTGAGCTTGAAATGGCTTAGGTTTGGACCATGGGCTTGGAAGATGAATAGTGGGTTGGGCCCAATGGGCTCATTTGCTTGTCTTAGGCCCACCATGGTGGCTGTCCCACCTTAGGCCTAAGGCCCACGCTTGCCTAGCCTTGCCCACATCTTCATGGGCTCATTTCCTCGGTCAAAAAATCCCTTTTCCAAGTACCCGGCCTAATTGGCGCTGTCAACTGTCAAAGTAGCATCATCCAAAATCCGTCTCAAACATTCTCAATAATTCGAAGTCCAATATTATGTTCTCATGCTATGTCAATTTCGCCTAATGCCATTTTGGGTTCAACTCAGACTGATAGGTGGCTTTGAGGATTCACACGTAACTGACTCAAGCCAAATCACGTTCAAGACATCTCGAAAAATGGACGTCCTTAACAACATGAAATTGCGAATGATATATTCTTATTTCAAAGTACACGATTACTAAGAATCAACCTAGGGTCGTTCGCAAATTCGATAATAGTAAATGGAATCATCAATTGTTCCATTATGTTCTGTCCACAAATCGACTTCTAGTCATCCTTGAAATCGGCCTGCCTATCTATAGGATTGTCCTCACGCAATCTCATGGTCAAGTCATTTTCTTAGGTCAAGTTCTTTAGTTGTACAAGCTCTGTCCTCATTAGGCTTTCCCCTCAAGGTTAGTATCTCAGGAATGATCAATTCTAAGTGAGATCAATCAACAATGCATTGATGAAATTCACATCCATTCATCTCTCAGAGGACTCGAATTTCAGGATGTCACATTCACCCCCATAAACCCCAAATTTAACTAACCTAATTTAACTAAACAAGCTACTAATTACTCTAATCTAACTTTACTTAATCTAATCAATCCTTAAGTATCATTAACCTCTTAAGCAAGGTTTAGATAGTAAACTCACCGGATTTGCAAGCCGGTGAGTTTATGGCGATGGCGACGCGGAGGTGAGGTGAACATGAGCCTACAGCGACACTCGACGAGGTCCGGAAGGGGTCGAAAACGGGCCACGAAGTCTCAGCCCTTGTTGAAACTTCAGCTTTTGTTCAAGGCTAAAAGGGGCTGTCGAGCAATCAACTTGGATGGAAACGGGACAAGCAGGCTGCTGGCTACTCAGGTGACGACGGCTAGCAAATGGCAACAATGGAGAAAGAATTGCTGAGGAAGAAGAAGAAGGGGTGGCTGCAGCTGGAGGGGGGTCTAGATGGCCTCAAAGTCTTCACAAATATCTCCAAAACACTCAATGCTTGGCCCCAAAGTCCATGGCTGAGCCCACAACCTTATCCTCTCCAAAACTTCTCCGAGAAGCCACCCAAGTAGTCCAAAATGTTGCTGCTCCATGGCATATGAATTTGTGACATTTCCCCTCCAATTCAATTCAAATCCTCTCCAATTCCATCCATTTAAGTGGCCAACTTGCCAAGGTAAGAGTCCACACTTAATTCCATTAATTTTCCTCATCCTTTGATCCATCTCGAATGCCAAAAAGCGCACTAAAAAATGGCCATCCGAATTTACTAGTCCAACATTGTCCAATTTTGATTTTTTGCCGAAAATCCGAACTTGCCGAAAATTCTTTGAAGGGTGAGTTAACGTTCCTAAATTGAATTGTGATAAGATAGAACTTTCAATTTCTGAAACCGGGTTCAATTTCATGGTTAATTTCAACCGGGTGCGATCTTAGCATGACCTAACATACTAAGTAGCTTTTATGAATTTTTAGCGCATTTGACCTGTGGTCGATTTTTTTCGAGCCACATTGTGCATCTTTGACTCATTGATGACTCTCGGTTGTCGTGAAAATCTTGAGACTTCAAATACGGACATAAGGTATAGAAACGACAGAAAAATAGGTTTAATGCCGTTCGACCAGAATTTTGCAATTAGGCGGAATTACCCACAGTTTAATCACATGCCTCTGTCAAACTTACCAATCTCCGGTCTCTAATCGATTTTGACAGTGCCATATTGACCCTTGCAAATTAGCACGATTGAGTAGTCGATTATTGATCGAATTTTCAAGTCTATTGCATTTAAATTCCTTAACGGCTTCGCCAAATTATTAGTTATCTCATGAGTGATCAGCTCAAAGAAAAAGACTATAAACGTGTCGATGAAAAGATCAACTCATTCAATTGAAAACGAAATCAGAAAATCAGGCTATCACACTTTCAATTCTTGACTCACTAATCCATATCCATAATTTAATGTTTAGTGATAATTTGGCAAATCAATGAGGCAACGTCCAATAGGTGAGTCTTGAATTTCTTGAAAGTTTGATACTCAAAATCGAATTAAATTTCATGGTTAAAATCGATTAAATGCGACTTTAGTACAACCTAGACTATTGGGTTGCTTTCAGGACTTACGCGTGTTTGACCCGTGGTCAATAATTTTCAACCCACATTTATGCATAAATTCTTATGGTCAAGCAATTTATCCTTGATTCAATTCTCTCGGGTCATTCACGTTTTGATCATTTATGGCCTCTCCCAATAGATTAGTTAGCTCGTTAATGATCAATTCAGAGTAAATTTAACTAATAATGCATTGATAAAATAACCATTTCATATATCTCGAGAATGGTCAAATTTTAGAATATTGTTGACACCCAAATTTTACCATTTCATTTATGACTCAATCGCATACAAAATTAGGAATTAGTTGCTAAAAGAAAAAAGAAAAAAGAAGAAGTAAAGAGTAAAGTAAATAACTTTCATTAAAGTGCATCATGAATGTTTTCATTAAAATCCATTAAGCGTAGACATTAGGAACATTTACATAACTATCACTAATTATTAAATCTAAAAATTAAAAAAAAAATCAAATATTAAAAAAAAAAAAAAAGTGTGGATCGGGCTTGGTCCAGTCCTTCTCTTTTCTCCTCTCCTCTGTATGTCTTTTCACTTGGGTCAAGCCCAGCTTCATTTACTTTTCTCGAAGCCCAGCCCGCTTGCTAGTCTTCTTCTTCCTCACGCTAGTCACGCTTTGCAAAAGAGAATAGTACAAGTTAGAGAGAGGGAACGAATGACGAGTGGCAAAGGGTAACACGATCCGCAGGTCGAGGCTAGATTGACCAATGAGCTGGTGATGGCAAAGGCCATGCGCACTGGCCAATGCCCTCAAAAAGGTAGCGGAGAAAGAGAGAGAGAGAGCATGAGACGGGGAAGGGGGTGAGTGAGCTAGAGAGAGGATGCTCCAGAGGAAGTGAGCGAACTTTAGGGCAAGGGCAAGCTCAGAAAAAAGGATTGCTCATTGTTGGAGAAATCTTCTTGAAGTGTTTTGAAGCTGACAAACGTTTCCTTGGTCTAGTACGAAGGTTTTGCAGACTACGCTGCTACTTAAAGTCCGAAGACCTCCGGACAGCCGAGACTCAAGACTCAAAGTCTATCCTCATTGGAGTCTCTAATCCGTTGAAGAAAGGTTATCCAAATCTGGATGATTCGTTAAGGGGACGACCTTATCAACTGGAGAAGATCCCGTGGCTGGAGAAGACATAACGGAATCCTTTGATTGATCGAGATTGACTCAATGATTGAAAATCCGATGATTGTCTGGATATTCTTGGAAGGTTCTACTTATGGAAACCGAGATCCTGATTGTATGGGCGAACATGATTGATGGGCTATCAACACGTTCCTTTAATAACTTGATTAATCTTCTTAATTGATTCCATCCAACGGGTAGATTGGAGGAATTCCTTTGGTAAGTGCCAACGGGTATGATGGCATAAAGGAGTATATAAAGAAGACGTTCTAAGTTGTTTAAGGTGTGCGCGATAGAAAAATTCCAAAGTCTGAAAGCTTCATGTTGTTTAGACAATCTCTTTGAGCGATCCATTGTATTCAAAAGAGAGTCAATATTTGTAAGAGACCTCGAGAAGGTGTAGTAGAACATCTACACTATGGAATCAAGGAAGAGCTGTGGTATAACTTCTCTTTTGTTCATAGTGAAAAAGACCGCCTTACTTTGATGAAAAGGACTACAACATATGGAAGAACAAGATGAAGGCGTTTTTAAGATCAAAAGATCCTCTGGAATGGGACATTGTAGAAAAAGGAATCATTCCTAAAGCTGCATCTGTCTCGAAAGAGGAAAGGACACTTTGTTGAGTCTAGCAAAATGAGTCAGGAGGAGATAATCAAGAGACAGGCTCTTGATGCAAAGGCAATCTATTCTTTATATTGTGCTTTATCACCTACTGAATATAACAGAATATCTTCTTGTGATACAGCCAAAGAAGTATGGGATAGATTACACATTACTTATGAAGGAACCGATCGTGTGAAAGAGACCGAGTCAATATACTCCTCGGTCAATATGAAGCCTTCGGGATGAAATTGGGAGAATCTATAGCGACATGTTTAATCATTTTACGATATCGTAAATGGTCTTGAGAATCAAGGTCAACCAATTTCTGATTCCATGAAAGTAAATAAACTACTGCGAGGACTCTCCAAGGATTGGAATCACATAAAGACTTCAATCAGAGAGACCCAAAGAATCATGCCACTATCTGTTGATGAGTTGGTTGGAACTCTTCAATCTTATGAAGTAGAACAAATCAATGAAGACGAAGACCCTAAAGGTAAGAAATCCATTGCATTAAAATCCAATGATGATTCTGATGTTGTAGATTCTGAAGACGATATGGAAGATGAGGAGCTTGCTCTCATGATAAGGAGATTCATAAAGCTGAACAGAAAAGGAAGAAGATTCAATCCAAGGAAACAAGGTTTTCAAAAGCAACAGGCTAAGTCTGTTGAGGATGATGAATCAAATAAAGATGTAGTTTGCTTCGAATGCAAGAAAAAAGGACACATCAGATCCAACTGTCCTCTTTTAAGGAAGAAGAAGGAAAAACTGAAAAGTATCGAAAGGTTCTTAAAGCAGAGACCTGGAGTGACACAGAGTGCGAAGATAGTGATGATGATTATGCCAACATATGTTAATGGCACAATCGGATTCATAATCAAACTCCAAGACCGATTCAGATTCGAAAGTGAATTCGAGGTAAGTAACTTCAAAATCCTTATGAAAGTTTCAAAATACATTAATGAATTATGTTTTAGTCTTAAGACCTCTCTTAAAAGAATTTCTGAACTCAAAAAGGAAAATTCTGCTTTAAAACATCAAGAGAATGTTTTAGAAGAAAAAGTGAAATGCTTAGACAGAATGTTTCCTCTCTCAATGAAAGTAAAGATAATCTTTTAAAAGAAAATGCATTTTGAAAAATGACATTTCAAATATTTCCAAAAGATTTTCTCTCGAGATCTGAAAAACTTGAAAAAATACTTTTCGTTCAAAGACCTTATTTCAATAAATCTGGTTTAGGAATGACTGCTGAAACTATTCCTTTAATTGATTTTCCTAAAGTAAAAGAAAGAATCAAACAAAGACCCTCAAGAAATGCTTACAAAAATCATTTTGAAAAGACCTTTGTAAAACCAGTAGGTCGCAATACTCTTAGATGTTCAAAATGCAACAGTGCAGATCATTTTGTGAAAGAATGTCCTATGGTATGGAGACCTGTCAATAGAGTCTGGGCAAAAACCGTTTATCAAACTAACTCAAAAGGACCCAAGAAAATATGGGTACCAAAGAAAGCTTGAGTCTCTTTTTAAATGCAGGTTACTATCAAGATAAAGGTGAAATGGTATCTGGATAGTGGATGCTCGAGACACATGACAGGATATTCAAATTGCTTCATAAGCTTATTCAAGTGAATGGTGGAAAAGTCTCATTTGGAGGAAACAGCAAAGGAAAAATAGTAGCCTTTGGAACAGTGAAGATTGGGAACCTCACAATAAGTAATGTTTCTTTAGTTGAATGGCTTAATTACAATCTGCTTAGTGTCAGTCAGCTGTGTGATGCTAATTTTAGGATCAACTTTCAAGAAGGTATTTGTTCAAGAACCAGTAAAGACTCTATTCAGTCATTTATGGGTCGAAGACATGGAAATATCTACCTCTTGGACTTAAAACCAGATGAGTCGCAATGTTTAATCTCAATCCAAGACGAAGCAAGCATGTGGCACATAAAGCTTAGGCATGTTACCATGAAGCAGATAGCCAAGATCTCAGCAAAGAAGCTTGTTCGTGGATTACCCAATTTATCATATCAAAAGTCTGATCTATGTACACCATGCATATTGGGAAAACAGTTAAGAAATTCCTTTAAATCAATAAATCAAGTTTCCACTAACCGTGTACTGCAGCTCTTGCATATGGATCTCTTTGGACCAACAAGAACGCAGAGCATTGGAGGTAAGAAATATTGCCTAGTAATTGTGGATGATTACTCACGATTTACTTGGGTATATTTCTTAGCAAGTAAGTCTGAAACTTTCTCTTACTTTAAAAAATTTGCTAAGATGGTTCAAAATGAGAAGGGATATGTTATTTCAAGTAGTAAAACAGATCATGGAGGTGAATTTGGAAATCAAGATTTTACCAAATTCTGTGAGGAATCTGGTTTTCAGCATTTATTCTCTTCTCCATATACTCCAGAGCAAAACGGAGTTGTGGAAAGGAAGAATAGATCTCTTCAAGAAATGGCAAGAACCCTCTTAATTGAAAGTAATATCTCTTTACGATTTTGGGCTTAAGCAGTTTCAACATCATGTTATATTATCAATAGAGTTTTTCTAAAACCTATTCTAGAAAAAACCCCCTATGAATTATTTAAAGAAAAGAAGCCTATCGTTTTATATTTTCATGTATTTGGATGCAAATGTTTCATATTGAAAAATGCAAATGATCGAGTTGGTAAGTTTGAAGAAAAGTCAGATGAAGGCATCTTCCTTGGATATTCAACCACAAGCAAGGCATACAGAGTTTACAATAAGAAGACTCAAATAGTGGAAGAATCAATGAATGTCAAATTCCAAGATTCTGCACAAAATGAATCCATTCAGACTCATCTCGAAAAGACTGAACCTACTCCAGACTCTACAAAGTCTAAATCTCAAGAAGCAGCTCAAACTTTGAAGCACCAGCAACAAGTGATCGTTGAAGATTCTAGTGAAGGAAGTAACCATCAATATGATACTTTAACCAGCAACTGGAAACATAAGTCCAGTCATCCCAAAGATCTTATCATTGGCGATATCAATGAAGGAATTCGCACAAGATCCAAAAGGCAAGAAGAGTCTAGTCTTTGTGGCTCTTATTTTCGAAACAGAACCCAAGAGTATAGAAGAAGCTTTATCCGATGAAAGCTGGATTGAAGCTATGCAAGAAGAACTCAGACAATTCAGAATTAATGATGTCTAGGAACTGACTCCAAAACCAAAAGGTAAATCTGTCATTGGAGACAAATGGGTATTCAGAAACAAGATGGACGAAAAAGGCAAGATAGTAAGAAACAAAGCAAGACTCGTGGCCAAGGGATACACTCAAGAAGAAGGGATCGACTATGATGAGACCTATGCGCCAGTAGCAAGGTTAGAAGCAATTCGTTTATTACTTGCATTTGCTTGTTATAAAAATTTCAGGTTATTCCAAATGGATGTCAAAAGTGCTTTCCTAAATGGATTTATTCATGAGGAAGTTTATGTGGAACAACCACCTGGGTTTGAAGACGCAAGGAAACCAGACTCAGTATTCAGATTAAAAAAGGCCCTATATGGCTTGAAGCAAGCACCTCGAGCCTAGTATGAAAGATTAAGTAAGTTTTTATTACAAAATGGTTTTGTTAAAGGTAAAGTAGACGCTACTCTTTTTATTAAAAGAGAAAGCAAAAGTTTTCTGCTTGTTCAAATATATGTGGATGATATTATTTTTGGATCGCATAATGAAAATCTGTGCAAGAAATTTTCTAAGACTATGCATGATGAATTTGAAATGAGCATGATGGGTGAGTTAACCTTCTTTCTTGGACTACAAATAAAATAACTGGAGGAAGGAACTTTCATTCATCAAGAAAAGTATGCAAATGATCTTGTCAAAAAGTTTGGACTGGACAATTGCAAGACAGCTGATATACCAATGTCAAGTTCCTTGAAGATAGACAAAGATGAAGGAGGAAAGAAAGTCGATCAAAAGCTGTACGGGAGTATCATCGGATCACTTTATTTATCATGCTTCTAGACCCGACATTTTGTTTAGTGTTTGCATTTGTGCCAGATTTCAATCAGATCCAAAAGAATCTCATTTGAGTGCTGCGAAGCGTATTATCAAATATATTTCATCAACTTCAAGCTTTAGTCTATGGTATCCAAAAAGGGGAGACTTTACTCTTCTTGGATATTCAGATGCAGACCTTGCTGGATACAGAGTTGATAGAAAGAGTACCTCGGGTACATGTCAACTTCTTGGAGGCAGGACAATGTCTTGGTTTTCAAGAAAGCAAAGTACAATAGCTCTCTCTACAGCAGAAGCAGAGTATATAGCTCTCGGAAGTTGTTGTTCACAAATTTTGTGGATAAAACAACAGCTAAGAGACTTTGGAATTGAAGACTTGTGTATGGAGATCAACTGCGACAACACTAGCGCTATCAATCTCACAAAAAATCCAATTCTCAACTCAAGAGCAAAGCATATAGAGATTCGACATCACTTTATTAGAGATCATGTTCAAAATGGAGATGTCTCAATTCAATATGTTGATTCAAAGAACCAATTGGCGGATATATTCACAAAGCCTCTGGAGAAAAATCAATTTGAAACAATTCGCTCTAGACTCAACATTTTAAGGTATGAGGAGATCAAAGTCTAAAGGCTCTCGAGACTCGAGACATACAAGACTTTCACTGTAAGTTAGTCTTGGTACGATCATCAGACTGTAAGTTAGTTTTTCTCTCTCTTGAATTTTATCTTGAAAAAGTACGATTGTCAATCGTGGTTTATTGCTATCTTTCATCGACGTAATTATTACATCGTTTCCTTTTCGAAAAAGAAGTTATTTTTTTAAATGAATATTTTCTCGGAAAAAGTTAGTTATTTTAAAAAGGCATCTTTTTACCTTCCATTGTGACGGTTCATTTATCTCTCTTTATAGTGGTCTTTTACTCCTCTTCTCTTTACTCTCAAAAACCCTAGAAAGCATCAATCCTCCATTCCTGTTTTCTCACTTGTTTAATCCTTGAAAAAGTTGTCATCTTTCTTGAGAAAAGTCAAGCAAGGAATCTTCCAAAAACTGAGAAAGATGTCATCCTCGAGAAAGTCATCGAGAATCGCTAACAGGGGACTACAACGAATGAATGAGGGGCCTACGCACTTCGATCTTACTTAAAAAGATGTATCTCCAAAACAGCAACCGAGCCCACAACATTCTCAAGCGAGCGTCATCCATCTAGTCCTCAAGGCGTTGATCATCAACAAGAGGAAGAAATCATTGAGGATGCGAGATCCCTGTAAGAACTCAAACGCCCGCCTTTATTTATAAGTTGTATCGCGCTTTAAAAGGAACTCGTACTCCTTGAACTATGTCGATGCTTTTCTTAAAGACAAAAGATATGGGAATGAATATATCTTTTTGCGAAGAATGGAAAGTTTGGGAATTACTCGACAAGGGGTGGCTGAGGAAACCCTTGCGAATATCCCAAGTGATCCTCGTGACTGGGGACCGAATGCTGTAGATGGAAATGATGATGACAAATTGTATAGCCAATTTCAACCGAGAATGGGTGTTGCGGTTAATAGTCAAGGAAAAAGGGGAGAAGTGTTCAAATCAAAGGAACAAGAGGATTTGTACTCGAAATTGTTGAAGCGTGGGGTTATAAACCCTAGAAATGTGGATTTTGATTTTCTGGATGCTGTAAAGGTGAACTTGAGGGAGAAATTCAGTTACCTTCAACTCGAGACGTTCTGCTCCGATACTACTGAGGCATATCCTGAACTGACTGCATATTTCTATTTGAATCTTAGCTTTTTGGATGCGAATAGATTTTCTTTCAGTGTCAAAGATCAAGACTATGTTGTGGATATGAATTTGCTGGCAAATGTGTTAGGAGTTGAAAGAGGAAGATATCAACCGATCAAAGTTTCCATTGCTCGGGCCACTTTGGAACTTGTGAAGGATAGGAGAACAGATGAGAAGATCACATATACAAGGATGAATGCATTCAACATCCTACATCACAAGATTGTGATCAATTGTCTCCGTCCCAAATCAACCTCCAAAACTGATGTTTCTAGTTCAGAAGCAAAATTGATGTACGCCATTCTCACTGGAAAAAGGTTTTTTCTTCCTCACACTATCATGTTCCACATGTATAGAGCGATGATGAAGGACAAAGGTCAACTACCTTATCCAAGCCTTGTGACAAAGTTGTTCAGACATCTGAATATTCAGCCTCCACAAATCTTTTGTGTTCGATCGTGCAATCATATGGTAGTAGGACTGAAGATGGTGACCAAAATGCGTCTGAAGGAACTGAACAAGGAGTTGGAGAAATTCATGGAGAAGACTCCAGTCAGAACTCATCAAACCTCTTCTTCAAAAAGAAAAGGAAAGGAGCCCTTGATTGCTTCAAAGCAAAAAAGAAGAGCTCTTATTGTGGAAGATGAAGAAGATGATGATCTTATCATTTCAGCAATAGCTTTGAAAAGGCTAAGTTGTTATGTTCCAGACTCAACAGAACAGTGTGAGACAGAAGGAAGAGAAAGAGAAGGCCAAGAGGAAAGAGATGTTGAAGAAAAGGAGAAAGAAGAAGAAGCAAGAGAAGAAGAAGAAGAAGAAGAAGAAGAAGAAAGAGCAGTTGGTGAAGCAGAGGAGGAAAGACCTGGAATTGAAAGAAGAGAAGAAGGAGAACCTGAGGAACACTCTTCTCCACCCGTAGGCATGAAAACAGGGGGAGATCAAGAGAAAGGAGAGAAGTCCTCATATCTAGACACAAGTGAAGGAATCAGTCGTTCTCCTGCAGACCCAGAGAATGTTTATGCCTCTCAATTTCCAGAAGAAGGTCATGAGGTTTCAACGCCAAACTTGCGAGATTATTCAGACATACCATCATCTGCAGAACGTGCTGAAGCTAATGCACGCGGTCGATAATTCAGCCAACTTTCGCAGAATTCTCGACATTCTCTTGAGATGCGCGGTCAAATTTATGCCTTGGGATGCGAGGTTCAAAATTTGCAGAATGCTGGTCAGGTTTCTTCAGTGTCTTTACAAGATCAGATCCAAGCCCTCTTTGTTCTGATTCAGGCCAATGCCAAGGGTGAGGAGATTGTTCAACTGAAGGAAGACTTGGAAAGGTTGGAAGGGATCGTTCAGTCAATGGAAGATTTCCAGCTTGTTCGTGTTCCCAAGAAATCTTGACTTCATTCCATTTTCATCTCAACCTTTTCAATGCTAACAAAAAGGGGGAGAGATGCAAGAGATTTGAACAACTTGAACAACTTTAACTTTTTTTTTCTATTTGGTTTGTTTGATTTGGATTAATGTTTGACTTTAAACTTTGTGTCTTTTTGTTTGGATTTGAATTTGGATGATTGACTGCTATTGATATCTTATGGATAGTTTATCATATTCAAGACTAACCTATTTTTACGTGGTTGCGAGACTTTAGTGTTAGCCATTTATCTCTATAAGATATGCAAATATGTTTGAGATATGCAGGTCAAAGTTGTCCAAATCTGCAGGAAAGTTTTGTCACCATCAAAAAGGGGGAGATTGTTGGAGAAATCTTCTTGAAGTGTTTTGAAGCTGACAAAACGTTTCATTCGGTCTAGTCGAAGGTTTTGGACTCGCTACTTAAAGTCTGAAGACCTCCGGACAGCTAGACTCAAGACTCAAAGTCTATTCTCATTGACAGTCTCTAATCTGTTGAAGAAAGGTTATCCAAATCTGAATGATTCGTTAAGGGGACGACCTTATCAACTGGAGAAGATCTCGTGGCTGGAGAAGACATAACAGAATCCTTTGATTGATCGAGATTGACTCGATGATTGAAAATCCGATGATTGTCTGGATATTCTTGGAAGGTTCTACTTATGGAAACCGAGATCCTGATTGTATGGGCGAACAGGATTGATGGGCTATCAACACGTTCCTTTAATAGCTTGATTAATCTTCTTAATTGATTCTGTCCAACGGGTAAATTGGAGGAATTCCTTTGGTAAGTGCCAACGGGTATGATGGCATGAAGGAATATATAAAGAAGACGTTCTAAGTTGTTTAAGGTGTGCGCGATAGAAAAATTCCAAAGTCTGAAAGCTTCCTGTTGTTTAGACAATCTCTTTGAGCGATCCATTGTATTCAAAAGAGAGTCAATATTTGTAAGAGACCTTGAGGAGGTGTAGTAGAACATCTACGTTGTGGAATCAAGGAAGAGCTGTGGTGTAACTTCTCTTTTGTTCATAGTGAAATTTAGCCGAGTAGAGGCTGTCGGTGCGGAAGAGTGGACGTAGGCTTGGAATAAGCCGAACCACTATAAACCTTGTGTTCAATTTTCTCTTCCTTACTCTCTTTACTTTGATTATATTTCATTTTGTTAATCAAGAAAGAATTTCCCTTCTATCATTTGCCAAGTATTGCTTCAGTATCTCGATAAATTGTTTATGCACCTATTCACCCCCCTCTAGGTGCTTATACTAGCTATATCACTCCTCTTCTTCCTCAGGGCTGGACAGTGCACAGAGACAACGAAAGGAGAGCGGGAGGCCCAAGCAACTGAGAGGAGCAGGAGAGGGCATCTCAATCGTGTGCAAACCCATCCGACAACCTTCCTAGCGACATCCTCAAGTTGAACAGGTAAGCTCGGCTCTCCTTGCGTTTGTTTCAAGTGTGCTGGGTCGAAGCTCGCGGCTGTTCGGCTCACACGTGCTCCGGCCCTCATCGCTTTTATATTTTGTTTCCATAGCCATTGTATGTCGTGCGCAAAGGCCTCTGGTGCACATTTTTGGTTTGTGTTCTTGTTTCGGCAATACTAGAAACCGCTAACTAGCTAATGGTCAATGGCGACTGATGTCAATTGGACCAAACGATCGACACCGGACAGTGGCTCCGGCGCCTCAAAGGCCGGTGAGGGGCTCGTCATAGCGGTGGCATTGGTTTGGGTAGGAGAGTTGCAAGTGAGTGTTCGGTGAGGAGAGGAGAGTCATCAAGGAAGAAGGAAGAAGACAAGCATATAGAAGAAAAAAAAAGAAGAATAAAAACAAAATAATGCAGAAAAAGTGAAAAAAACTGGAGAAATCGCAAACAATAATGGCTTCGGGCGTGTGGAGAATGTGCGAGGGTAGAAGAGAAAAAGTAAAAGCAAAAGAAAAGAAAAATAAATATAAAAGAGGTGATGAAAGGAAATGAAAAGACAGAAGGAAAGGATGGACAGTGGATTGCAAACTTCGGTGAAGAAGATGTGAAGAAGGAGGAGTGCGGCAGAAAAGACAAAATAGGGAAAAGGCAAAAATAGAAAAAAAAAGAAAATTTGAAAAAATAATGAAAAACTAAAAAGTTTAGAAAAATTTATCTGAGTCAAATCCGATTTATCCTATCTGAACCCGCTCCCTCAAATATTATAATATTAAAAATTTCAAAAAAGATTAAAAATTTAAAAAAATAAAAAAATAATAAAAATTGAAAATTTTTTCCAAAGACTCAAAAATTCAAAAAAATTGAAAATTCGATTTTTTTTTTTTTTAAATTTCAAAAATTGTAAAATCTATTTTTTTTGGGAAAATTCCAAAATTCATTTTTTTCATAAAAAATCGGAAAATCTGAAAAAATCTTTAAAAAAATTAAAATTCTTTGGAAAGGTCAAAATTAATCTTTTGAGTGATTTTCTCCTAAAAATAGGAAGCCTTTCAATTTGAAATTACGATCATGGTTGACTAAGCCCTTAAAGCTCTACTTTAGGGTTTCAATTGTCCTTAGGGACAAATGCCTTTGAATGCACAATATTTTTATATTGAGTTTAGCTTTCCTTTAGTCTAGTTAGGATTTGCATTTATCTTTTTTTTTTTTTTTTTAGTGTTAAATCTTTGATATCCCATGACATGCATTTAATGCTTTCCTTGATTGCTGATTATTATATTGATGATTATACACCCACATGATTACCTCACATGTTAGTGCATAGGCTTAAAATTAATCTAGAATTCCTAGTAAAAAAAATAAAAATGAATAAGATTTGGTATTAAAATAACACTAATTAGTTAATTAGTATAATCAAGTTCCTAATCTTAGATTATTTAGTTACGTAGGAAGTGAGGTACACTTTCATGCCTTACTTGGTTTCTAATTAACCCCAATAGGTTAGTAGCGACCCCTTCTTTAGAAAATTTTCATATCTTTAATTTGAACACCGAATGTCGAGCTAGGTTTGAGCTTGGGAGGATCCATGCCTAATCATGAGCCATAGGCTTGTCTTTTAGGCAATACTCTTAAGGGCTAATACCCTCAAAAACCCCAAACTCATATACATGTGACAAATTTACCCCAAATTATTTTTTTGACCACCAAAAACCCAAAACTGGTATACTTTTAACAAATTTACCCCAAAATGGTACACTTGTAAAAAATTTACCATTTGTTAGTTTTCGTTAAATTTTACTGTTAAATTATCAAGTTAAATGACACATAACAGTTAATGGGGTAATACCAATTTGGGATTTTATGGTTCGTTTGTCACAGTTTACAATTTTTGTGATTTTATTGTGGTATTAATCCAATTTAGTGGAGGGTATATTTATCACAAATTTACAAGTTTAGAGTTTTTTGCGGTCGAATAAATTAGTTTGGGGTAAATCTGTCATAAATGTATAAGTTTAGGGTTTTTTATGGTCAGCTGATATAAATTTGTCACAGGTGTACTAATTTAAGGTTTTTCATGATCAAAAAAATAGTTTGGGGTAAATTTGTCACAGGTGTACCCGTTTAGGGTTTTTAAGGGTATTAACCCTACCCCTAAATCTATACCAACCCCAGGGGGGAAGATTGCGACAGTTTGGTGACTCCGCTGGGGACTTGGTTTAAACCTTAGAGGACTTAGACCTAAATCTATCTTGTTCAAAAATAAGTTTTGTTTGATAGCGAGAATATCAGGTACGTCCCTAATGTGAGTGTTAAATATTTTTGCAGTTGGGAGTTATAATAGTAGGAGTGATTGTTAACCCCTTGTCTTGTAGGTGTAGAGTTAGGAATGAATGTTTATGTTTTGAATTTTTGAAGTGCTGCTTGTTTATAAGCTATTGTATATGTATTATTTGCACCACACTACATTAACATACATAACCTGCTGCCGGACCTTAGCCACACAGGGTTTCTTAGGATGGTGTTGAGGTGGATACCACTCCGATTACGATCATGTAGTATGAGTCGTCCATCTTGACCTCAAAATTTCCTTCTTAATGTTAAGAGTTATCACCCTGGTTGACAATCACGCAACACGGGTCGATTCTTTGACAAAGTTAGAGTCATGGGAATCCCAACCTAACCGCGATTATGTCTGTTAAGTTCGGTAATCTCATAGTTCCATTTTGAGTCGTATAGAGTAGAAATCGAACCACATCCCATGTGCATGTCTATATAATGAAAAAAAAAAGAAAAAACAGAGAGAAAAGTCGCCCCCCACTATAAGTATTATTCTTCTTTTTATTTTTTTTTTTAAACTTTCATTTTTAAATTCATGAAAATCAATCGAATGCCTTGGTGATGTAGGCTTATAATAAAAAAAATTGGCAAGCACTCTTGATAATGAACCTTGAATATAAATTTCAAGCCTATCCGATTTAGCCCCACTGAACATATGACTTTGTCTAAATTTTCAATTATGGGTTCAAAACCACTTTTTGTTTAGAAATTCTTTCAAGCCAAGATTATATTTTGGGGCACAAAAATTGAGACCATATTTTTGATCAAATTCTTTCTTTCTCATATTTTGGGATTGAAATTCAGATAATATTTTGTGTATAGATTTCTCAAAATAAAAGTCACCTCATTTTTCTAGGAGTAAAATCACAAATCAATCTTTCAAAAATCACCACTTTTGCATATGAAACTTTTGGAATATAATGAACATTCGATTGATAACCACCAATCGATCTTTTAATGATGCCCCTTCTCTCATGACAAATCTTGGTGAAATACCAAAATCCCATAATAGGGACTATGGGGCATGTACCGTCATCTTGATTTTGCTTTAAGAGGCGACCTCATTGAAAGATCAATTTTTCATTCACACACTAACATTGTCTTATTTTTGCAGGTCATGCATGATGACACTTCTTGAACTTCGCCCACTTGATCATGCCAAGAAGTCGACTTTAGAATTAGGATGAGAATGGATTTATATGCTCATATATGCAGGCATCTTTTGTGTGATATCATTGTCTTTATTCTTGGTAGTAATCATATTTTCAGTTTTGAATTTTGCATGTGAGCCCAATCGGCACTTTTGTAAATCATGACAACTCACATTTTTTCATACAAATGATTGTTCTTTAAGAAAGCACTCTTTGGTGGCTGAGCCTTTATGCCTTACCTTCAAAATGCTTTGACTATGAGTTTCAAGAAAGATTTGCATAAAATTTTGTCTCTCCACGTGGCCGCTTTCCCAAGTTGGTTCACGAAATGATGTTCGAGATTGGCAGTCACATCTATCCAAAGGATTAAAGTATAGGCCCTTGGGACTTGAGTCAAGGACAATGGGGCATGATTGCTTATTGAAGTGTGTCATGGAAAGTACAATCACTTGCGAGCCTTATTGTGTATGCCATGGTAGCGAAAGAGGAGGGTCCATTACATTCATATTTGTGGTCTTCGATCATGCCACAACGAACATCCACTCATGTCTCGGGTGACATGGACACTAGTTCTAATACATCAAAATGTGCCTCAATGTAAGTAAACTCTCCCACCCCTAAGGAAGACCGCTATTCAAGCGACTTTGACTCGTAGACATGCACAACCACAAAAGAAATACTAGTTACATTGGGAAGTGTGATATCGATGACAATAACCTCTAGAGCTTCAAGACCTATTCCCTTTCCACTACGTCCGAACTGGGTCTAGAGCAGGTTCATGCATATCATCCATCCTCTGTGGGACCCCTGTGTCACACCCCGATTCTCAAGAAAAAGGGACATGACACGGCCGTCCTTTTACCGAAAGACGCAGCCTCAACGTAACCAAAATTCAACCCAATATCACATATATATACATCCACATATATATATATATATATATATATATATATATATATTTGACAAAAAGGGGCACTTGGTTACAATATCTATATCAAAGTATATCTATAATCCACAAAAATCAAAACATAAACCTTCTACAAGGACTAACTTATAAACCTATTAACTATGCACAAGTCATACCAAAAAGTTCCACCACAAAAGTCCTCCCCGAGCGAACGCTCACGCCTACTCGCCACTCGCTGAAGAACCTGAAAAACAAGTATAAGAGAGGAGTGAGCTACTACGGCTTAGTGAGTAACACATTTCTTCTAAGCGGATCGAGAAATCACTATGCACATTTAAAACATAACTCAAATACATAATCATAACTCAAATACTGAAATACCAATGGTCTAGTCCATTAGTCAATCTCATAAAACATGCATCAACGGTCTATTCCATTGATTAATCTCATCAAATCACATTGATGGTCCATTCCATCGACCAAACTCAAATCACACGTTAATGGTCCACTCCATTGACCAATTCATGCTCAAATGTCTAACCATGGTCACGCCTAACACCCATGACAAGACAACCAAAATTCCCCCCTTGGCAAGGTCTCCACCTATTATTAGCGATGGCTCGGCCCACAAGGATATCATGGAATAGTATGCGCATACCCACACACCCCTCAGGGTCCACAGAGACATTGAGCACCAACCACCAATCACAATATCTAGTAATCCAACATCAGAAAGAGAATCATATCACAACTCAAAATTTGATATATAAATATCAAAGCATTCTCCAAAGCATTTCCAGATTCTTTTACAAAGAATTTCACAAATCCTTTTTTAAAAAACCATTCAAATCGAAGTTAGAATATAACTCCCTTCGAACAACAAAAATGGCAGTAATAGCTCGATCCTGTTTTATGCAATAAAATATGCTTTTTATCAACTCATGGAATATGTAATCCACCACGTTTCTCAAAACATGAGTTTAAAATACAAAGAAGAAATAGTGTCACTCACCTGGGAAAAGCCAAAAATCAACTCCGGCGCTCATATGAACCAATGCATTCGGATTCCTAACAATTAACGGAAAAATAATATCAAAAGGCTGAGTAAAAAGGATATTCTTATAACAACTCGCATATACTAGGCCTATTAGTTGATAAAACGACACCTACGCGCCCCAAAAGCTCACAATTTAGCAGAAACCCATCATTTTCAGCTAGGCGCGGCCATGCGCCAACTTCATCATGCCATAACTCCCTCCACAAAATTCCGTTTCAAGCCATCTTATAGTCTTTAGAAAGCTCTCTTAACGTACAACAACAACCTTAACTCAGCCGCCCCAAAATAGTACTGAAAACAACAAAAAAAGAGACTGAAAGCCACTATTCGCTACAGTACCAAATTGCGCCCCCAACTTCAAAATTCCGTTCCGAACAAACCGCAAGCTCAAATCACGATCCGTAAGATGCTATAGCTTCACAACATCCCAAAGTACCATTTTTAAAAAAATATATAGCTTAACGACTAAAAAATCGGGCTTCGCCACGCAAATACCTAAGAAATCCGAATTTCGAGCCCTAATTGCGGCGATTGCTTCAAGTAAGTGATTAAAGGCTTCAATTTCTTACCGGCCTTGCAAAACACCCTTGAGTCGGCTTGATGAGGCGTCCGGACCACAAGCACGCCAAATTTTTTCCCTTTTTCTCTTTTTCCTTTCTCTTCTTTCTCTCCTCGCCTGTTTCGCGTTTTCCCCTGTTTCTGCTTGCTGCTCTTCTCTCTCCCTCTTTCTCTCTTTTTAAAGCCCAGCCAAAGGTTCCACAATTCTCTTCAGCCTCCTTTTTGACTTTTCAAACCTTTCTTTTCTTTTTTCTTTCTTTCTTTCTTTCTTTCTTTCTTATTTTATTAAAGAGCCCATATATTACATTCTCCCATCCTTAAAAAATTTCGTCCCCGAAATTTACAAGCACCTCAATCATGAAACAAGCGAGGGTATTTACGCCTTGCCTCTTTCTCGAGTTCCCAAGTGGCCTCTCTCTCTCTGTGATTTTGCCATTGGATCTTCACATAAGGAATAGTGCGTCGTCGCAACACCTGATCCTTCTTATCAATAATACAAATGGGCTGCTCTTCGTATGTTAAGTTTTCTCTCAACTTAAATGATGTAAAATCCAATACGTGATCAGGATTTGGCACATATTTCCGTAATAAGGATACATGAAACACATTATGGACTCCGGATAATGCTAGAGGTAAAGTTAGCTTATAAGCAACTTTACCAATCTTTTCTAATATAAAAAATGGTCCCACGTACCTTGGGCTTAATTTACCACGGGTGCCAAATCTCATGACACCCTTCATAGGAGAAACCTTCAAGAACACATAATCTCCTACATTAAATTCTACTTTGCGCCTCTTAAGGTTTGCATAACTTTTATGACGGCTTTGAGCTGTTTTCAAACACTCTCGAATGAGTCTGATTTTCTCTTCTAATTGTTGTATGAATTTAGGGCCGGTTAATCTTTTCTCACCAACATCATCCCAGCAAACAGGAGTCCTACATTTACACCCATACAAAGCTTCAAAAGGAGCCATTTTAATACTAGAATGATAGCTGTTTTTATAAGAAAACTCTGCCAAATGTAAATGTTCATCCCACGAACCACCAAAGTCAATAACGCAAAATCGTAGCATATCCTCTAATGTCTGAATAGTTCTTTCTGACTAGCCATCCGTTTGTGGATGAAAAGCTGTGCTAAAGTTGAGTTGAGTACCTAACGCCCCTTGTAAACTCTTCCAAAAGTTGGACACGAACCTGGGATCTCTATCAGAAACAATACTCACTGGAACTCCATGAAGTCTCACTATCTCATTGACATATCACTTTGCCATGTCTTCGAGCGAAAGACCGAATCAATAAGACAAAAAGTGTGTAGATTTAGTCAATTGATCAACAATCACCCATATGGCATTCTTACCACTAGGCATCCTCGGTAAGCCGACAATGAAATCCATGGTAATATGCTCCCACTTCCATTTAGGTACTTCAAGTGGGTGTAGCTGGCCACCTGGTTTCTGATGCTCAATTTTCATTTGCTGGCAAATTAAACATTGGTCGACAAACTTCACAATATCTTTCTTCATATTGATCCACCAAAAATTTCCTCTCAAATCCCTGTACATCTTGGTGCTTCCTCGATGAATCGAGAATCTAGTGCTATGAGCTTCTTGTAATATCTCCTTTTTCAATTCTGAATCATTGGGAACACATAATCGACCACAAAACCTCAATGACCCATCTACATGGATACTAAAGTCATCTTGTTTCCCAGCTTCTACACCTTCTTTAATCTTCTCCAATTGAGGATCTTCATTTTGTTTAGCATTGATTCTGTCAATCAATGTCGGTTGTACTCGAAGATTAGCCAATTGAACACCAAGCCGATGGACCAAAACCTCCAAGTCTAGCTTTCTCATATCCTCAAGATTAGGCTTTTGAGAAGTGAGCAATGCTGCCATATTTCCAGAGGATTTGCGACTCAAGGCATTAGCTACCACGTTAGCTTTACTTGAATGGAAATTGATGGATAAGTCATAATCCTTAAGAAGTTCTAGCCATCTCCTCTGCCTCATGTTAAGTTCTTTCTAAGTAAAAATATATTTCAAAATTTTGTGATCGGTAAAGACTTCACATTTTTCACCATACAAGTAGTGCCGCTATATTTTTAAAGCAAACACAACCGCCGCCAACTCTAGATCATGAGTAGGATAGTTCTTCTCATGAGTCTTCAACTGTCTAGAGGCATATGCCACAACTTTACCATCTTGCATAAGAATACAACCTAAACCTTCCTTAGATGCATTGCAATAAATTGTAAAGCCACCAGTTCCTGAAGGCAAAGTTCATATAGGAGCTGACACCAATCGCATCTTCAACTCTTGGAAACTACCTCACATTGATCTGACCACACAAATTTAACTCCCTTCTGAGTTAGGCGAGTAAGTGGACTAGCAATTTTAGAAAACCCTTCTATAAATCTCCTGTAATAGCCTGCTAACCCAAGAAAGCTCCTTACCTCCGTGACATTGGTAGGGTGATTCCATTGAACAATTGCTTCAACTTTCTTTGGATCAATTGAGATACCATCCTTTGATATTACATGACCCAAGAATTCTATATGATCAAGCCAGAAGGCACATTTACTAAATCTAGCATACAACTTCTTTTCACGCAAAGTTTGTAAAACAACTCTCAAGTGTTGTTCATGTTCTCCCAAACTCCTCGAATACACCAAAATATCATCGATGAATACCACAATAAATCTGTCGAGAAATTGCCTAAACACCCTGTCCATCAAATCCATGAAAGCCGCAGGTGAATTCGTTAACCCAAAAGGCATGACAAGGAATTCATAATGCCCATACCTTGTTCTGAAAGCGGTCTTTGGCACATCATCAACTTTTATCTTTAACTGATGATACCCAGAACGAAGGTCGATCTTAGAAAATACCTTAGCCCCTTGAAGTTGATCAAATAAATCATCAATTTGAGGTAAATGATATTTATTTTTTATCGTCACCTTGTTAAGTTCTCGATAATCTATGCAAAGTCGCATACTACTGTCTTTCTTCTTCACAAATAGAATAGGAGCTCCCCAAGGCGATACACTAGGCCTAATAAAACCCTTATCCAAAAGCTCTTGCAGTTGTGTCTTCAATTCACTCAATTCAGAAGGTGCCATCCGATATGGGGTTTTAGAAATGGGTGTTGTACCAGGCATTAAATCGATGCAAAACTCTATCTCTCTATCAGGAGGCAGGCCAGGTAAATCTTCAGGAAATACGTCAGGAAATTCTCTGACAACATGAACATTTTCTAGCTTTACCGACTCCTTACTTGTATCTTTTACACAAGCCAAATAACCGCAACAACCCTTTCCCAAAAGCTTCCTTGCTTGCATAGCTGAAATCAATCTTGGAAAAGTGCCTTTATAACTCCCCAAAAAAGAAAATTCAGGTTGATTTGGAGGTTGAAAAATAACTTTCTTTGAATAACAATCGACAGTGGCATGATATTTTGATAACCAATCCATCCCTAGAATAACATCAAAATCTCGTATATCTAACTCCACCAAATCCACAAGCAATGGTACATCATCAATTCGCAACAAACAATTCTTGAAAACACAATTAGCAATCAAGAAATCACCAGTGGGAGTATCGATACACAATTTATATTTTAGAAGCTCAGGCAACACATCAAGTTTCTTTGCAAAAGTCAATGGAAGTAAAGGAATGCGTAGCACCGAGATCAAACAATGCATAAGCAGGTTGCAAGGCAATAGAAATATTACCTGCAACAAGCTGTATTAGAAGGCGCTATATCCTCTCATGTCATCATAAAAACTTTCCCAGTCATCCTTTGCCTTTGCTAGCCTTCTTGTGGCTTATCAACTGGAGGTGGGATCTTCCTCATAGAACAAGTATAGGCTCGATGTCCAGGTTGTCCACATACAAAACATACTCTACTATCTCCAAGGGCATTCTTCGTGTTGGACAATCATGTGCCATATGTCCCATTTTTCCACAAGTGAAACATGCTTCTCTCTTATGGTAACAAGGACCGCTATGTCATCTTCCACATGTAGTACAAGGGCCTGGATTATTATGAATTCTAGGCTTTCCTGGTTGGTTAAAAGCTTTCCTCTTTCCGCTGCCACCGGCGCCGCTATCCTGATAGTCAGTAAATCTCAACTTCTTATGCTGAGGTACGCCTTGCACGTCTCGCTCCAAAATCTTTTGTTTCACTCTGATTTCTCATTCTAGCACGTCTTTATAAGATGTCAATGCTAGAGGTGTGAGTGCAGAACCAATTTCATACCGGAGCCCCCTCTGAAAGTGATCAAGTTTATCTTGCTCATTAGACACATATTGCTCAGCAAATCTACTCATCTGATTAAAGCGGGCTGCATACTCCAAAACCGTGGAGTCGCCTTGAGATATGTGTATAAAATCACTCTTCATTTTTTCCTGAAATGACACTGGGAAGAATTGGGCATTGAAAGCTTGCTTAAAGTCCTCCCAAGCTATAGCACCACCCCTATCTCTAAGAGCTAGCCTCATTCCCTCCCACCAATGCTCTGCCTCGCCTTCTAAGTATCGAGAAGCAAAGTTAACCTTCTTATCTTCAGGAACACCTTATGCTTCAAAGATCCCTTCGATCTTTCTATTCCACTACTCAGTTGCAAGAGGATCAACTTTCCCATCATAAGTGGGTGGTTTCGCCTCTCTGAATTGCGCAAAGGTGTATGAGCCAGTTGCTCCATCTCTACTTAATTCCTTTGCCTGATGATACCAATGAATCATGGCTTGCTCAAAGTCACTCGGGGGAAACGACCGTTGGTTAACATCCCTAACTTCATGCGAGTTAGGACTCCCATCATGTCAATCCTCTCATCTCCTCCTTAAAGACGCACCTCGAGAAGCTTGAGGTATGTCTCTAGCATTAGGGGCAACAACTTGCTTGCCTTTACTATTTCTACGAAACGAAGCAAGCATCTCCGAGTCACGCATGGTCACCTGAATCCAAGAACGGAGCTACAACTTAATATCTAAAAGACTAACGCATTAAAGAAAATCTATCACACAATCTCACATCGTCCCATATCTACCCAAACAAATCAAAACCTAAGCTTTGATACCAACAAATGTCACACCCCGATTCTCAAGAAAAAGGGACATGACACGGCCGTCCTTTTACCAAAGGTAGCAGCCTCAACGTAACCAAAATTCAACCCGATATCTATATAAGACTATATCTATAATCCACAAAAATCAAAACATAAACCTTCTATAATGACTAACTTATAAACATATTAACTATGCACAAGTCATACCAAAAAGTTCCACCACAAAAGTCCTCCCCGAGCGAACGCTCACGCCTACTCGCGACTCACTGAAGAACTTGAAAAACAAGTATAAAAGAGGGGTGAGCTACTACGGCTCAGTGAGTAACATATTTCTTCTAAGCGGATCGAGAAATCACTATGCACATTTAAAACATAACTCAAATATATAATCATAACTCAAATACCAAAATACCAATGGTCCAGTTCATTAGTCAATCTCATAAAACATGCATCAACGGTCTATTCCATTGATTAATCTCATCAAATCACATCGATGGTCCATTCCATCGACCAAACTCAAATCACACGTCAATGGTCCACTTCATTGACCAATTCATGCTCAAATGTCTAACCATGATCACGTGTAACGCTAGTGACAAAATGACCAAGATTCCCCCCTTGGCAAGGTCTCCACCTATTATTAGCCGGTGGCTTGACCCGCAAGGATATCTTAGAATAGTATGCGCATACCCACACACCCCTCAGGGTCCACAGAGACATTGAGCACCAACCACCAATCACAATATCCAGTAATCCAACATTAGAAAGAGAATCATATCACAACTCGAAATTTGATATATAACTATCAAAGCGTTCTCCAAAACATTTCCAGATTCTTTCACAAAGAATTTCACAAATTCCTTTTTCAAACAACCATTCAAATCGAAGTTGGAATATAACTCCCTTTGAACAACAAAAATGGCAGTAATAGGTTGATCCTGTTTTATGCAACAAAATATACTTTTTATCAACTCATGGAATATGTAATCCACCATGTTTCTCAAAACATGAGTTTAAAATACAAAGAAGAAATAGTGTCACTCACCTGGGAAAAGCCAAAAATCAATTGCGACGCTCATACGAACCAACGCATTCGGATTCCTAACAATTAACGGAAAAATAATATCAAAAGGCTGAGTAAAAAGGATATTCTTATAACAACTCGCCTATACTAGGCCTATTAGTCGATAAAATGACACCTACGCGCGCCAAAAGCTCACAATTTAGCAGAAACCCATCATTTTCAGCTAGGCGCGGCCATGCGCCAACTTTGTCATGCCATAACTCCCTCCACAAAATTCCGTTTCAAGCCGTCTTATAGTCTTTAGAAAGCTCTCTTAACGTACAACATCAACTTCAACTCAGCTGCCCTAAAACAGTACCGAAAACAACAAAAAAAGAGACTCGAAGCCACTGTTCGCTACAGTACCAGATTGTGCCCCAAACTTCAAAATTCCATCCCGAACAAACCGCAAGCTCAAATCATGATCCGTAAGATGCTATATCTTCACAATATCCCAAAGTACCATTTCTAAAAAAATATACAGCTTAACGACTCAAAAATCGGGCTTCGCCACACAAATACCTAAGAAACCCGAATTTTGAGCCCTAATTGCGGCGATTGCTTCAAGTAAGTGATTAAAGGCTTCAATTTCTTACTAGCCTTGCAAAACACCCTTGAGTCGGCTTGATGAGGCATCCGGACTACAAGCGCGCCCAAATTTTTCCCTTTTTTCTTTTTTTTTTTTCCTTTTCTTCTTTCTCTCCTCCCCTATTTCACGTTTTCCCCGTTTCTCGCCCGCTGCTCTTCTCTTTCTCTCCCTCTTTCTCTCTTTTTAAAGCCCAACCGAAGGTTCCACAGTTCTCTTCAGCCTCCCTTTTTGACTTTTCAAACCTTTCTTTTCCTTTTTCTTTCTTTTTTATTTATTTATTAAAGAAACCATATATTACACCCTGACTTTGGTCCTCCCCAATTGAAGGATCTTGCCACGACTATCATATTGTCTTATTTGGATTTCAAGCAATAGAACGGAAGGGGAAGATGCACACTTTTAAGGAGGCAAGGAATCATTGTGTGCACATTCAATCTCTTGGTGACAACACTTAAATTCGATATTTTAAGGAATAAAGATATGTGCTCGGAGATTCAAAATTTTTCTTGCCTCTGAATCGATTTTCATGCAGTCTATGATCAGGAACGTCATCAAGTTGACAATATGGAAGCTTCGGGTTTTGTGCAAAATGCAAAAAGAAGTCGGTTCTTTCCAACGAAGTGAACCTTCATCAGCGTCAGTCTCGTCTACCCCTCTTTGGTTGAGCCCATTCTTTTCAAGCATTAAAAGCAAATCTTGGGCACAATTGTTTCCTTCAATTAGGTGTCGTTTGCACTGAACTATGAGCAAATATTCGACATTCGTGATAATTTCAAATCTATGATTTTCTTGTAAGACAAAATAATTCATATGCGGATGCCAGGATCAATTAAAGACAAACCTCCAGCCATTGTTCTTGTTCGCGTTCGTCGAATGTCCTAAAAAATCAAGAAAATAATAGGCACACTCTACTAACCAAATTTCCTCACGTACTGATGGTGTATTCTAAATGTGAGGATTTTGTGTTAGACCTTGTGATCACCCGTCAGAAATGAACGTACGTTCCTATTTATATCTCGTCTTCCATCAAAACGGTTACCAAATGGGCGGTTGTCACGAAAAGGTATGAAGCATGGAAAAACTTCATGTCGAATAGTCATAACCTTAAAGAGAAAATATGGGTCTAAAATGTAGGATCATAAAAATAAATAACATTCTCCCACTTGATCCCATCATTTTCATCATACGGATTATCCAACTAATTGTGGCATCCCAAAATTCAAGTCATCCTCTAGAGAAATTAAAGCCTATAATTAGGTAATGAAATTACCTATGGTCTATGTGTTAAGCCATTAGTTTTCTTAAGGCTAGGTGTTATTGTGCTTGTGTTTATGAATTTTGAATTTAGGACTATAGGATAAATTAATAATCTATGCTTGGCCGTGCACTTTATAAATTAAATTTCAATAAATGAAATGTCATAAGACTTTGGCCATGTGGAAAATTTAAAGTTTAAAATATTTAAAAGGTCAATTTTTAGGTTGGGCCTTAGGCCCATTGGCCTAAGCTTTTAATGGGCCAAGTTGGCCGGCCCAATAGAGGCCCAAGAGGAGTGGTCGACCAGCCCAACTCCAAGGCCCATGATGCAGGCAATAGGACAAGTGGCATGGAGGAGGTGAAGCATGGTGGACACTTGTCTTCCTCCACAATTACACTTGTCCCTAATGCAAACCTAGAGTGCATGCAAATAAAAGCCACCAAGAAAGGAGAGAGAATGGCTGGTTAGCCATTCGGCCAAGTGAGGGAGAGAGAGAGAGAATCGTGCGAGAGAGAGGAAGCCGAGAGGGAGAGAAAGGAGCCCGTTCGCCGCCGTGGCCGTCCGCTCGTGCTGTTCGTGAGGTCTAGAGGCAAGTTGGGAATCCACTTTCTACTCTTGCACCAATGTTTTCGCATGAACTGTTTGGAGTCAGAAACTTGTTTGAGCTTGAATGCATGTTTGGAGTCCGATTTTGGCTTCTATTTCTTCATAAAAGTTGTAGCTAACATATTGAAATACAACATACTAAATTTTGATGGAAAATGATGGAGATTTGCTGGGTCAAACTCTCATCTTACGGAGGTGTCAGATCTGGAATGTTTTCGCATGAATCCGCTCGAGTCAGAATGTTGTGAGAGCTTGCATGCATGTTTAGAGTTCGATTTTGGCTTCGATATCTTGATAAAAGTTGTATCTAACATCTTGAACTACAACATACTAAAATTTCGTGGAAAATGATGTAGGTATGAGGGGTTAAAGTCCTATTCTACGGAGACCCCAGATCTGTGAAGTTTTCACTGACCTCTTGCTGGATTCTTGATTGCATGTTGGTTTTTGTTGAAGATCTCACTTCGATGTCTTCATGAAAGTTGTAGGGGACACCTTAAACTACAACATACTCAAATTTTAAGAGAAATTAACAAGTATAGCCTAGTAAAGCGGCTAGATCTTGGAGACGATGATTCTGGTGATGTGTTCCGAGACACCCGAGATTCATGGACTTAAATGGTGACCATACTTTGGTTATTTGACTTAGATCTCTTCATGAAACTTGTAAAGGATACCTTGATACATAACATATCCAAA
Organism: Eucalyptus decipiens; assembly: GCA_014182575.1. Lineage (NCBI taxonomy): Eukaryota > Viridiplantae > Streptophyta > Magnoliopsida > Myrtales > Myrtaceae > Eucalyptus > Eucalyptus decipiens. The sequence continues at coordinate 16,909,280 of CM024611.1, read as the reverse complement.
TTTCAGAGGAAACTAAAGAGAATAGATGGGTGAAATCTTAATATTTCGGAGATGTGTATTCTGGACGATGCGGTAGTGGTTCCAGAAGCTTCGTGAGGTCGTGTAAAATAATCTAAAAATAATCTGGCTTGGAGTTTCCTATGAAAGTTGCACGAAAATGTCTTGGCTATCACCCTGTAAAATTTCGTAATTTTTGGAGGCCGTATGAATATTTTAATCGAATTTATTTGGAAAATGTGCATTCTGGTCATTATTCGAATATCATGTGCTATTTTGTGGAAATTGTGAAATTTTGTGAAATTCAATTTGGCCATGAATTTTGTATGAAATTGTCATCCTATTGGTTGTTTAATGATTGTTTGAATATTATGATTTTGGGAAAATCATAGATATTAAATTTAATATTTATTTATGAAAATAAATAAATATAATAATATAATAATAAAATAAAAAGTGATTATTTTATTGGCCATAAATTCCATTGAATTTATTATGCATTGTCACATGTGTGATAAGACATGGGTGTATGCATGATCATGAATTGTGATGCATGTGTGAGTCATATGCCATGTTAAATTGAGATTAAAATATTGGCAAATGTGGATGATGGGAAATGAGGAAATGTTTGTGGTGGAGGATGATGGCCGGAATGTATAGAGACACATTGCCGGATTTCCCCAGGAGTGTCGGGATGCCCGGTGGTATACGGTACGTAATTCCAGGGGAGGCCTGGTGGTATGTCGGTACATAATTCCGGAAGCCCTGTCGGAGGTCTTTGCCCGAAGGGAATGCCTCGCGATGCCAGGATTTGGGTGCGAGATGCCCGGCTAGAAGGGTAAAGGCCGGATGTCCGGTTGTATCTTGGATACATGCCCGGAGGTTCCTCGTGATGCTAGTTGGGATGCGAGATGCCCGGAATGTGGGGGCCGGATGCCCGCTTGTATCTTGGATACATGCCCGGAGGTTTTTCTCGCATGGGATGCGAGTGTAAAATATGAGATGAAATTGATGAATCGAGAAAGGGTGATGTGGTGATCAAATTTAAAGATAAAGATGAAAATTAACCCATGGTATGATATGCATGATGATATGCATGATGATGGTGATGATATGTGATATGATATGATGATCACCCATGGTATGATATGCATGATGATATGCATGATGATGGTGATGATATGTGATATGATATGATGATCACCCATGGTATGATATGCATGATGATGGTGATGATATGTGATGTGATATGATGATCACCCATGGTATGATATGCATGATGATATGCATGATGATGATGATGATATGTGATGTGATATGATGATCACCCATGGTATGATATGCATGATGATATGCATGATGATGATGATAATATGTGATGTCATGATGTCATGATTAGGATGGCATGTATGATATAATGATGCCATGATGATGATTATGATGATGACGTATGATGATATGATATGCATGATGGTAAGGCATGATGATGCATGATAGTATTGCGCATGGCTGCAAGGTAAGTTACGCTTGCAATGCATGTATGATTTGTATGATGCATTGAGTTGTTATTGGATTCCTTTACCTGCTGAGTGATTGTACTCACCCCTCTTGGAGACCAACATTTCAGATTAGTAGATGGAATTCCACGAAAACTTTATGCTTAAAGAAAAGAAACAAAACACATGGATCATGGCGACATGTCCTCTAAGAGTGAGTAATATCTTCCATGTATCACAATGCATCTTATTTCTTTAATGTCAGCATCTTATTTCCTATATGTGACAACATATCTTAATGAATAAACCCCATGTTTATTCCAAAACCAAGGATAAATGTTATTCTCATAAACAAAATTTGTACACAAAAATTGAGAATCAACATTACAACTGAATAAGAGTTTCATACAACAAAAATCGTTCATATGACGATAAATTACATGATGGGACCTATTCCCATACTAGATACATGATCCTTATACTTCATTGGTGGCATGCCTTTAGTTAAAGGATCGGCTATCATCAATTCAGTGCTAACGTATTTAATGACTACTTTATTCTCCTTAACACGTTCCCTTATGGCTAAATATTTAATGTCGATATGCTTACTTCGACTGCCACTTTTGGCATTTTTACCCATAAAAACCGCAGCTGAATTGTCACAATATATTCTTAATGGCCTAGAAATAGAATCAACAATTCTAAGCCCAGCAATGAAACTCTTCAACCATACACCATGCAAGGTAGCCTCAAAACAAGAAATGAACTCAGCCTCCATAGTGGAAGTAGCAAGTCAAAGTCTGCTTGGCACTTCTCCATGACACGGCTCCGCCAGCTAACATAAAAATGTATCAAGATGTTGATTTTCATGAATCAACGCAGCCCGCGAAGTCCGCATCCGAATAACCGATCACTTCCAGGTTGTCAGTCTGTCTATACATAAGCATATAGTATTTGGTACCTTGAAAGTATCTCATCACTTTCTTTGCATCTCTCTAGTGGTCTAAACCTGGATTACTCTAATATCTTCCCAGCATTCCCACAGCAAAAGCGATGTCAAGTCGAGTGCAAACTTGAGCATACATCAAGCTTCCAACAGTAGAAGCATATGGAATGTTGTACATTTGTTCCCTTTCTAGATCGTTCTTTGGGCATTGGTTCAAATTGAACCTGTCACCCTTCACAATGGGTGCTATACTTTGTAAACAATCTTTCATCCGAAATCTCTCTAGGACCTTATTGATATAGGTTTCTTGAGATAGTCCTAAAATGCCTCGAGGTCTATCTCTATGGATCTTAATGCCAATGACATAAGATGTCTCACCCATATCCTTCATGTCAAAACTCTTAGAGAGAAATTGTTTCACCTCATGTAGGAACCCCTTATCATTGGTTGCAAGTAGTATATCATCCACATACAGCAAAAGGAAACAAATTTTGCTCCCACTGACTTTCTGGTATATACATTGATCCATGACATTCTCTACAAAACCGAATGAAGAGATGACTTCATGGAACCTTAAGTATCATTGGCGGGATGCTTGTTTCAAGCCATATGTAGATTTCTTAAGCTTGCACACCAAATGCTCACCTTTACTAGAGGAGAATCCTTCAGGTTGTTTCATGTAAACCTCCTTCTCTAATTCGCCATTGAGGAACGCCGTTTTCACATCCATCTGATGTAACTCCATATCAAAATGGGCAACCAATGCCAAAACAATACGAAGAGAATCTTTCTTAGATACATGAGAAAAAGTCTCTGTATAATCGATTCATTCCTTTTGAGTGAATCCTTTGGCAACAAGTCTAACTTTATATCTTTCAATGTTACCCAATGAATCCTTCTTAGTTTTGAAGACCCATTTACAACCAATGGCCTTCACACCATTAGGTAACTCAACTAAATCCCAGACTTTGTTAGATGCCATAGAACTCATCTCTTCCTTCATGGCATTGTACCACAAATTGGATTTATCACTTTCCATGGCTTATGAAAACGTTTCGGGATCATTCTCAGCTCAATATTGTAGTCAGTCTCTTGTAAATACATGATATAATCACTAGGAATAGCTGATTTCTTTATTCTAGAAGATCTTCTCAATGTTGCATCAACATTCTCTTGAGGAGCATATTTCTCAACTAGTTGTTCAACAGTTTCTAGTAATTGCTGAACAACTGGATCTACTAGATCAATATCAGCAGGTTGTGGAACTCCAACGATTGGTTGTTCAATAGCCAGTTGAACTGAAGAGGCATTATGAGTAACAACCAATCTTAAACTTGAGGTGGAAGGTTAAGTATCTGTATGATCTTTCTTAGAATCAAGGTCCTTCAATCGATCGCTCCCACTGATCAAGTCATTTTCAAGAAATTTAGCGTTTCTTGATTCCACAATCCTAGTGATGTGAGATGGACAATAAAACCTATATCCCTTAGACCTTTCGGCATATCCAATGAAATACCCACTTATGGTCATTGGGTCCAACTTCTTTTCTTGTGGATTGTAAACTCTCACTTCAGATGGGCATCCCTAAACGCGCACATGATACAAACTTGGTTTCCAACCCTTAAATAACTCAAAAGGTGTCTTTGGGACAGCCTTGGTCGGAACTTGGTTTAATATGTACACTGCCGTCTTAAGTGCTTCAGTCCACAAGGATTTAGGAAGTTTGGAGCTGCTAAGCATACTACGCACCATGTCCAATAAGGTTTGGTTTCTTCTTTCCGCTACGCCATTTTGGTCCGAAGAACCAGGCATAGTATATTGGGCAACTATCCCATGCTCTTGAAGAAACCTTGCAAATGGACCGGGTGCTTGTCCATCTTCAGTGTATCTACCATAGAATTCTCCACCCCTATCTGATCTCACGATCTTAATCTACTTATCGCACTGTTTCTCTACTTCCACCTTAAATACCTTAAAGGCATCTAATGCTTCATACTTATTACGAATCAAATAGAGATACATGTAACATGAGTAATCATCTATGAAAGAGATGAAATATTTTTGACCACATGAGTCCATATCCGGATTACAAATATCTATGTGTATGATTTCTAATATTTCTGTACTCCTCTTGGCACCTTTCTTTGATTTGTTAGTCTGCTTTCCCTTTATGCAGTCCACACAAGTATCACAATCAGTAAAATCTAAAGTACCAAGTACTCCATCATTTACTAATCACTTAATTCTTTCTATGGAGATATGTCCCAATCTCCGGTGTCACAACATAGAGGAATGTTCTTTCACAACACATCATTTTATACAAGCTTTATCATGAACATGCATCCCATCATAATAGGCATTGTCTTGTAAATTAATTCGAAAAAGACCATTAGACAAAGTACCACTCCCGACAATTTCAGATTTAAATGATAAACAAAAGTTTGAATCTGAAAAGTTAAAAGAGTATCCCAAAGGTACAAGTCTTGAAACTGAAATTAAGTTTCTAGAAAAACTAGGAACATAAAAGGTCTTTTCCAAATTTAAAACAAAACCACTATTGAGAATTAGTCTATATGTCCCAATAGCTTCCACATTAGAGCGCATCTTGTTTCCTGAATAGATGCTTTGTTCACTTCCCACTAGCTTCCTGTGGTTTTGAAAACTCTGCATGGAATTCGAAATATGGATTGTAGATCCAGAATCAATCCACCAAGTGTTATGACTTACATTAGTCATATTAGATTCATAACAAACACAAGAGATTGGATTACCTTTCTTCTTGAGCCAAGCCCTATATTTGACACAATCCTTCCTTATATGCTCCTTCTGTTTACAGAAGAAACACTTGGATTCTTTCTTAATGTCAGCTTGGGGAGGTATTTTACCTTTTTCCTTATGCTTGCCATAGCCCTTATTCTTTCCTTGTATTGCCAAATGAGCAATTTCTCCCAATTCCATAATCATTCTTTCTTCCTCTTGAACACACATGGTCATGAGTTCAATAATTGACTATTTATTCTTATGTGTGTTATAAGAGATCTTGAAAGGTGCATACTGTTGTGGAAGAGTGTTCAAAATATAATACACAAGAAATGATTCAGATATCTCAACCTTAAGGTTCTTAAGCTGAGCTGCAATGTTCCTCATTTGCATGATGTGCTCACACACACCTCTAACACTAGTGAGCTTCAACGATGAAAACTTCATAATCAGGGTCATGGCATGCGCCTTCTTAGAACTTTCAAACTGCGCATCTATGGCCTCCAATAAAGCCTTAGCATTGCTATGTTGAGAATATCTTAGCTCTTATAAACCACGAATACTAGGAGATATCTTAGCTCTTATAAACATGGCACAAACGCGGTTGGACCGCTCCCATTGGTTATAAAGAGATCATACTTATGTCACAAAATTTAAGACAAATATAAATAAATCATGTTTTACCAATGTAAACATGTCACAATATGAATCACATAACATAAAAACTACATGTGGGCTAAGTTTTTAATTTAAATAGATTCATAATTACTTCATGAAGAAACTACCATATTATATGCCTTTTCTTAATCCCTATGGGTAAATTAAGAAAAATAATATGATATTTCATCCTAATTAATCATATTAATATAATGAAAATTCCTGTGGGATAAAATTCATCATATTAATATAATTAATTACAATCAATGTCCATTTCTAAATATGATCCGGATGCTCTTAATATATAATTTAATTAATTAAAGATGCTGTGGCTATTCTCTAATTAATTAATTATATGGACCATTGGACATATAATTTCATGTATAAAATACTCATAAAAATGCATGAAATGACATAATAAATAAATATATCAAGGGCAGAACAGTAAATAAATAAATCGGCCAAGGGCACGCTTGCAAAAACATGAAAATTTGAGGCAAAAGCGTAAATAGAAGCCGCGGGTGGGAGACGACGGGCGCGTGCTGAGCACACGCCAGAATCCGCGCGAGCGTGTGCAACGCACGCGCGCCGGCAATCCCCGCGCGCAACGGTTGAGCGCGCGTGAGAGCGCGTGGCGCGTGGATTCCACGCGCTTGCAATCGCAGCGCGCGCGTGGGCTCCACGTGCCTTCTTCCTCGAGCGAACAAAAGCTTTTCTTCTCCGTTTTTCGCCGTTCCGCCGTGGTTTCACGGGCCGTTTCTTCTCCGGCAGCCCATCTCAGACACAAATTAATAGTGGGTTTTGAAGAGCATGTCAACACGACCACATGGGTCCAAGTTTCGGCAAAAATGACTAAAAATTGGCCCCAAAATCAGACGAAAATTTCCCAAAACACAATTCCTTCAACCACCGCGACTTCCGCCACTCGATTAGCCTCCGGCGAACACCAATATGCCGAAATAACTCATGACTAATATCCCTCATGGCGGTGCGACTGTGCGGGTCCGAAATCATTGGGTGGGTCGCCGGAATTTGCCCGGAATTTGGGAGTTTCTCTTTTGGCCTCAAAATCCGAATTACTGTTCATCTCCAAAATGCCCAAAAAACACACCAAAAATTCGAGAAAAACAAGGCAGAGGCAATAAACACGCTCTGATACCAAATGTAAGACAAAAGAATTCATATGCGGAAGCCAGGATCAATTAAAGACAAACCTCCAGCCATTGTTCTTGTTCGCGTTCATCGAATGTCCTGAAAAATCAAGAAAATAATAGGCACACTCTACTAACCAAATTTCCTCACGTACTGATGGTGTATTCTAAATGTGAGGATTTTGTGTTAGACCTAGTGATCACCCTTAAAAAATGAACGTATGTTCCTATTTATATCTCGTCTTCCATCAAGACGGTTACCAAATGGGCGGTTGTCACGAAAGGGTACAAAATGTGGAAAAACTTCATGTCGAATAGTCGTAATCTTAAAGAGAAAATATGGGTCTAAAATGTGGGATCACAAAAATAAATAACATTTCTCTCTCCCTGGCCTTTAGACTAAAAACCCTCCTGTAATAAATCAGAAGATCCATTTTCAATATTCCATCACAAGGAAACTTCGCCCTTCTGTTGAAAGTTTGAATACCATGCAGCAATTATTTCGAAAAGGCAAGAGTGGGTATAGAAATTATTTCATCGATGCTTGATTGGCCAAGACGCGGAGCCTGACGATCTATACATAGAAGAGGAGAATCCGCACTTTCCTCTTTATGAGATTCAAACTGGGAGAAGCATCTCTCATACTATATGGTAAGCAATTTTGGGAATTATTATTGTTCCCCATGACTACGTCTGCTGAACATTGTGAGTGACCGTAACTATTTGGGGGAGTTGAAGAGGAATACTGACCCATTGAAACTGAAAGCTCTAAGGGGCTGACTTTGAGATTTAACACTGGAAATGAGTGCTACTCTTCAGCCATCACAGACCGGATGGGGAACGTCTTTGCCACAATTCATACGAGACAACCCAATTATGGATACAGTTTCATAGCCATTAAGATTCCAAAAGGCCTTAATTAGGTAATCCTAATAATCGCAAGGGAAGCTTGAGACTTCATTCCCAAAGTTACAGAGTGGTCAGATTGCGCCAGAAAGAGCTTGTTCACAATTCACACGGCATATAAAAGGCCTCATCTTTCTCAGCCATATCGTAGCACCATGTCGCCGAAATGGAAGAATTTCATATTGATGCTTAACATGTACATTGATCTCATTTGTTGAAAATGTTGATAGAATTGTTCGAGCAAACATTTGTTGCGGAACTCTTGTGGCAGATTGGAAAGTTGTAGATAGGGTATGCTCAACATTGGTTCGCGAACTTAATTATCCAGCCGCCAATGGAGAGAGTGAGGGACTGCATCCACGGGTCATGAATCTAGCCCGGTGTGCTTAAACAAATGAATTTGATGTATCAACTAGTGATTGCGTACGTCTCCTTGCATTGTCAAATTGAGAAAATTCCAGAGACATGCATACGCGGTTGTTAGACATAATGACTTTGTGGAACTCGTGGGATGTATCGAGACGCATTTTCTTCTCGAAGTTATTTCATCCCAATCGGCTTGTATAGACGGGAAAGGCAAGATTTTATTTCAAACCAGTTGTACGATGGAGGCTAGTTCGACCGATGGAGAAAATCGTTATATTGGGAAATGCGTTGGATCAAAAGGCCACTTCAATTGGTGTATTACACGGTTAAAGGGCCATTGCTACGAATGAAGGATATGTTTACGTGTGGGAGTCATCTACTGGAAAGAGATCGAAGACTCTCCATCATTTCCCAGGGAAGTTGCCCCTTTATAGGCACTCTTGATTAAGAAAACTTTGACGGGGAAATGATGTGATCGGAGTATCTGGGCCTTCCCAAGCTTTGGAGAATTTCTGACTTCCTATGTCCTCAATGTTGAGACTTATCATGGGGTTTTATAGATCCGCCAGCTTTTTGCCGTTGGGAAATCGGGATGCTCCAGTCCAAACATCTGGATTGTTCAATATCTTCAAAGGTGTTTCCTCAAGAGCTTGTATACCAACAGTTTGAAGAAGCAAGTGATTGAGCCGTCAATTGGCCGACAAACAAGCATGATAGGGCACTATATATTGAAGGAGAGCATATCTTTGGGGCAGCACCCCTCACTAAGGAATCATATGTGGGCGATAATTGAGACAAGTCCTAATGAACGAAGACATGAAGCAAGATGAAATTGATTCAACGCAAAAAGGACAATGCTCACATTGGCCACAAGAGCAACGCCTTCCACCATGAATGGTGAAACGTGGGGCCAAGCATCAAAGGAACAATGTCCTCGAATGTCGAAGCAAGGAGTATCCCTCTCCTTTAATCTCTCACATTCACTTAGGCTTAGTGAATTTGACAACATCCGAATGCCTCATTTGGGAACAAGATCTTCAAGTTAACTTGGAAATACATTTGATGATGGCCTCTCAGTCTTACTTTGGTTTGATAACCGGCACCCTAGGGGTCCTCTAAACTTAATCTTTTCAGACTCAATCATTTATAGTTTCGAGCTTTCTAGGCATGCAACAATGGTAGATCTTTTCTTCGATGCTGGGCAGCCTCTCAAGATGGTGCTTGAGTCGTGGGAGCATCCCCCTCGAGCCTTTCTTAGATCTCGGACTACTTTTACTAGAGGGAGAATTTGTCAGGCCGGTTCACTGTTGCTACAACTTGGGAGACCATCAGGCGAAAGAGGACTCAGGTTCATTAGCATGCATTCGTCTGGAACAATGCAATCACGCCACGGTATCAAGTAAACCTTTGTCTTATAGCTAAGTGCAGGCTTCCCAACTAGGCTCTTTTATTATCTTATGGTAGAATAGAAAGTGGATCATGTGCTTTTTGCAATGATATGTGCCTGATTCTATTGACCATCTATTTTTTGGTTGTCATGGCTCGGCTGGTGTCGCTTTCTTTTGGGCAGCCGAATGCAATCTGCCTTGACATAACAGGTTTTGAGGGGAGAATCTCCATTTGGCCACCACCTTCCTATTGGGTGAGGATTTCTATAAGCGCATTGCCCGCTTTTCCTTTGGTGCGCTATATCATATTATTTGGAAAAACAGAATCAGCATTATATTTAGAGAATAGCCACTTGCCGTTCCGGCTATGACGAACCATCTTTTTAAAGTGGTTAGAGATAAGGCTATTATCTTTAGGAACGTGGACGATAACTTCAGGAATAGAAGACAGCATCGAAGTTGGGGCATTGACTCGATTATCTTCATATAGGTCAAATGTCTATTTAAAACGAGCATTTGAAAAGGAAAATACCTTGAACTTTGCGGAGTGCCATACATAATAAGGAAACATTCTTCATGGATAAGATCAGGGCCATATAACCATTTTTCAAGCGATCCTAGCTACTTTAGGTGAGCTGCATATATCATGCATATATTCCTTGTGTATATTTCTTTTTGAAAATACCAAAGAGTCGAGACAACAGAATGTGAATAAAGGGTAATTTTGTATCAGTTCCAATTTACCCTCCATAATATTCTCCTAACATACTTCATTGTCATTTTTTTATTTTTTTTAGGAAATGTTAATATCCGAAGAACAAAAGCGCGTGAAGGAAAAATGCAGGAAAAGGGCAATTTGGAGCTACCAAACATCCAAGAGAATGATTTCACGAAATGTTATCACCGAAGGATAAATGCAAGTGAAGGGTAATGATGTATCGTTTCCAATCTTTCAATTCTAAAGATTCTTGCACTAACATATTCTTTCACATTCTTTATAGGGTTACCAAGTCACCGTGCCGTAGGTATACCCTTCTTCTCAAAATTAAATGAAAAAAAAATGGAGAATTTCCATTACAAAAAAGAACTTTTAGCACTTTCCTTTAAAAAAAACACATAAATGGATAATTAAGAAAAAAAAAAAAAAAACTTTCTACAAACTTTTGAATATCTTCTTTACCTCAAAATTGTTTTCACGTTTTGTAGGTTATTCATTTAGAATTAAAATTCCTTATGGAGTTTAATCTACTCAGGTGATCTTAGTAGAGTGAAGTGGAGATGTTAATCATGTCAAGCAAAGGATACTTAGAATGAAGAAAGGCAAGCCATTCCCAAACACGTCCTATAAGCAACTTAAGAGTTGAGTAGGAAGAAAAAACCTCAGTCGTTTAAGGATGAGAGATTCATTCGAAAGTGGTACATGGACTAAAATGAAAAGAGGCATTTCTTTCCTCTATCCTATACACCACAAGTGACCATAGTTAGCCCATTTGAGCCTTTTAACATGGAGAATTTTCTACAAAAAAAAACCCTTGTCAAGATCACCCCACAAAGGGGCAATTATGGAGTTTTGGCTCAACATTATTTGGAGAGGAAAGATGAGAAAGGCCTCCTTACTCTTACTTACATAAATCTTTTTGTGGTAATTTTAGGTGAATTCTTATGGAAACTCGAAGTATCCCAAGGTGAATAAGAGCATTTTTTTCTCTAGCCAAACACCGATACCCTTTGTTTAAACCAAGTTGAGCCTAATCATTCATTTCCAAAACTCGAGTGGTGATTATCTCCCCACATTGGGGCAAGGCATATGATTTGCCAAGGCAAGTGATGTTTATGTGAAAATGCATAAAGCATCTCGAAAGTCCTAAGAGATTAAAAAGTTCAAAAGAGCAAAAGTCAAATGAAAATTATGGGGTATGAAAAAGCAATATGCCTGGTAAAACTAAGGCTAATGCCCATTACCCAAAATAAGTAGAAGGAAAAACAATCACATCAAGAGAAATGTCTCTATGAAAGCAAAAATGACAAAAGGCAAAATGCTTGTACCAAAAGGAAATCATTACAAATGCAAATGTCATGAGAGAAAATAGCAAAGCTCTTATTTTGAGATGATTAGTCAAGGGACTTTCGAGACAAATTCGAGTGCTTTCAAAAATCGGATGATATGGCAATGATGTCATTGCAATCACCAACTCTCAAATCTAAAAAGTACTGAGCCTTTTGAGCCTTTCACCAAATCAACATTACAACCCATTCCTGAAGTCTCTTCAAATTGGGATGATTCGAGTGGAAATTAGGACTTCTCCAAAGAAGTTGCTGCTTAAAGAAGTAAGAGTAGGGTTATCTTATCTCATTTTAAGGCTTCTTGACTTGTAAACCTGATGAAGATGCCGGTTGATGATTACTTCATTTCATAGCCAATGATGCTTATCCATTACTAAAACTGTGACCAAGCCTGCATTATAATCCTTCTAAAAGACCTTTTAGTTTGGTTAATGTGAACTTATTGTGAATGATTCTCAAATCCTTCGATGGTGGAAGTGCGAGGTGTATTGAGTGATCAGATTACTTCTCACATGAATGGATGGGATCATATGGCATTTTCTTGAGAGTATGTAAGAAGCCCTTTCTGACTAAGAGCTCTTGCTTGGCATTTTCATGAGTAAAGGTCATTTCAACAAAGATTTTTCTATTTGGGGAATTAGATGATTAATGATATCTTCCAAGTTTGATGGCAACTTTGAGATATTAAATGATACAAAATGTTTACCAAATGCCTGAAACTGGCTTGATTTACTTAAGCAGTCAATGCTTTCTCACTGCTAGCGCTTCATTGATATTGTCTCTCATGACATTTATTAAATGACATTGATCTCACATGGTACGCCTTTGCTACCAGGGTACTTGTTATGATGTATTCTATTAGATGTGCTGTGCCCATATTAGCATATTCTTGATTGGAACACCCGTGTTGTCTCTTTTGACCAGGGCACCATCGTAGCTCGGAGCATTGTCTTCACACAAAATATTATCGCAGCTCGTAGTGCTCTTTTTGACCGGTGTATTGCAATAGACTAGATTATCCCCAATTGCTCAGTAAGCCAAATGAAACCACACTTTCTAAAAAATTCTTGGTCATCCTCAAACCATGAATTTCCAAAGGGTTTGTGGGTCTATCCTTAAACCACACGGTTAATGGATCTATCTTTAAACCACGGGGTTCATGGGTCTATCCTTAAACTACACGGTTCATGGGTCTATCCTTAAACCACACGACTAGTGGGTCTATTCTTAAATCACGGGGTTCATAGGTCTATCATTAAACCACACGGTTCGTGGGTCTATGCTTAAACCACACGGTTGGTGGGTCTATCCTTAAATCATGGGGTTCGTTGGTCTATCCTTAACCCCATGGGTTTATTCTTAAACCACACGGTTCATGGGTCTATCATTAAACCACACGGTTGGTGGATCTATCCTTAAACCATGGGGTTCTTAAACCGAACGGTTCGTGAGTCATCCTTAAACCACAGGATTCATAGGTATATCCTTAAACCAAGGGGAGATTTAGGGTTATAATTACAGAAGATATTGTCTTAATATATAGCAGAAGTCTATGGCATACAAGTTATAACAAAAATTGCATGCATACCATTAGCAATAATTTTTCTTTTTTGCTTTATCATGAAAATTACATGTATGTCATTAATAGTAAAAGGCCTCTCTACTAATATCACTTTCCTAGAGGACTACACAACTCTATCAATTTCCCACTTGGAGATTGATAGTAAAAACAACAATATTCTTTTAGTCTTCCCTTGTCTTTATCAACCAAATTGTCCTAGTGTAATGGCCTTTTCATTGCTAACCACGGAGGCTAGCTAAGGTAATGCACATCTTGAGTTTTTTGATGGTGACAACCTTGGTTAATATATTTGCTAGATTTTTTGCGCCAAGAATTTTCTTCAATGGCAGTGTCCCATTATTTATCAGCTAATGAATGTGACAATAGTTTAGTTCAATATGCTTGTCCTCGAATGAAATAACGGATTTTTTACTAGACAAATAACACTCTAATTGTCATTGAAATTAACATTGATATCTTGCAGGGAATTCTTCAACTAAATCATCTCCAGTATCAATTGTTAGGAACGAGACTGGTTAAAGAGAAAAAATAGGGAAGAAGACACATGAAGTTTTACCCTCTTAACCCCTTCTACCATGTTTTCTACCATGTTTATAGACAATTGATTAAACAAGTTGTCATGTATATGGGTTGACCTCTTAATCCCCTTAAATTTCATTTAGATGAAAATAGTTAAGTATGTTATCATCTGTTGTCCCATAATTTTTTAGCTCTTCTAGTATTGCCCTTCTTGTATTTCACATGCATTTTGTGTTTCATGATTAATGTGTTCCAATATAGATGGGTAACAAAATTCTAGCAGTGGTAACAGGTGCGGCTATAGCGGTTATGATAGTTATCACATTAGTTATTGTTGACACCTAAATTTTGGCGACCTGTTTAATCATTTATCGCATTAAAAATTAGGGATTAATTTTAACCCCTAAAAAAATATTAGTTAATTAATTAATTGCATAGCATATAGTTTTAGGTGCATTTATTTTAATTTGCGTTTACATTGGGCCGGTGACAAATGGGTTTAAATTGATGGTTCATAATATTAATTTGGTGAATTGGACTAAGCCCACAAATGGAGTAAATTGGCCCAAGCCCGTATCCTCGGAAAGATTTTATGAATTGATTTATGCGAGATTTCAAATTTTAGAAGAATCCTCTTGCAATCCTAAATCGTATCAAAAGCAAATATTACATTTGGAAAAAGGAATTTTCGTGGATATAAATTTGGAAAAATTAAAACCTTAATTCGTGGCCTATAAATAGATCAAATACGTAGGGTTTTGAGGAGGCCACACACATTGAATATCCGGCCGATGGGGGAGTCTTTTCTTCGTTTTGTTCCTAAGGCCTCATTCGGTTTTTGGGCGGTTTTCCTTTGGTGAAAAAGAGAAGAGAACAGAAAAAAGTGAAAAGTGAGGAAAAGCGTGCAGAGAAGCATAGGGAAAGGGACGTGAGAGAGACGTGTGAGGTAGGTCAGAAAAAGAGAAAGTAGGGGCTTGTTTGGCAACATGCTAAACAGTGCCAGATTATGATTTTTTGTTCCCAGAATCAATTTGGGACAAGAATTGCGTTAGGTAAAATTTTTGTTCCCGGGAATAATTTTGGACAAGATTTTAGAATAAAAAAAAAATTGATTCTCTATCTGAGAATCAGAAAAAGAATCAAAAACCCTATCTCTTCCCTTTCGTCATCCCGGTTGCCATCCGCCACCGCCCGCCACCGTCCGCCGTCGCCGCCGGTTGCCGATCCGGCGAGGTCGACGGAGGCTCGCCAAGCCAGGGTGAGGTCCGGCGAGCTCGCCGGGAGGCAAGCCCGGCCACCGGCGAGGCCCGGCCTCACCCGGTGGGGGCCGGCCTCGCCTCCCGGCCCGGTGAGGCCGGCCCGGCCACCGGCGGGGCTAGGCGAGCCTCGCCGATGGCCAAGCGAGCCTCGCCGACAGCTAGGCGAGGCTTGGCCTCGCCAGATCGGGCGAGGTCGAGCCTCACCGATGGCTGGCAAGCCTCGCCCAGTTGCCGGTGAGGCTCACTTGGCCACCGACGAGGCTCGGCCTTCGCTAGATTTGGCGAGGTTGAGCCTCGGCGGGGGGGCGAGCCTCGCCCAGACTACCAACGAGGCTCGGCCGACGAAGGCCGACGGCTGGGACGCTCCGATGAGCGTCGCCGCCCTCGTCGTCTTGCCGGTCGTTCGAAGAAAAGAAGAATAGGAAAAAAGGGAAAAAAAAAAAAAAAAAAGGAAAAAAAAAAAAAGTAAAAAGTAAAAAAGTAAAAAATTTATTTACAATTTATTTAAAAATCAAAAGAAATTAATTTGGAAAGAATCAATTAACACGGTATAAAAACGCAATTCTATCCCAGAATCAAAAATTTTGGACCGTTACTAAACGCGCTTTTTTACTCAAAATCAGTTCCTGGGAACAGAATCAAAAATAATCATTTCTAGTCAGAATCAGCTCTCGGGAACAGAATTGTTACCAAACGCGCCCTAGAAAGAAAATCAATGTTCTTCTTCTTCAGAGGACTCTTCGCCGGTTCACTTGCTGCCCGAACTCCCTCATCGCCGATCTGTCGCGCCTCCGCAGCCGCTCGAAGCTTCCGTTGCGCCGACCGTCGCGCATTGTCTTCGTCCGCGAGTCATCAGCTACTGCCACCCGTCCGCCTTGCTAGCGCCCGTCTGCCGTCGCCGCACATCCGAGCCATCACTCGCCATCTCCGAGCACCATCGCGACATGTAGCTCCTCTGCCGGACCTCGCCACAGCAACACCTCCGTGAGCACCACCTCCGAGCGCCAGCCCTGTCGCTGAGCCGTTGCACGCCTCCTTAGTTGCCGACACCTACTGCAACCGCGACCTGCAGCGCTCCCCCTCTCTGAGATCTGCGCCACCGCTGCAACAACCCCGACGTCCTCCTCCGCCATTCTGCTCATTGAGATCCCCATAGCAATTAGTCCAGATCCAACGCCATCCCTGCCTTCTCGTCCCCGCTGCGACCCAACGACGCTGTTGCCATAGATCTGCCTCACCGGACGCCGTGCCAAATAGCCAAATCCAGACACCGGAGCTCCTCGCCGCAGCCGCTTGAGGCCTCCTGCCGTCCCTACGCAGTGCCCCGCCATCCAAAGCCCGTGATCCGAGCGCCCTGATGTTGCCCCCGCGACGCAGCCCCATGCCGACCTATGACAACCCCCTCACCGGTGCCCTCGCTGGAGCTCCGAACGGCAACCCATTTAGCCGCCGGCTAACCCTAGTTTAGGAGGCCAAAACCCTAATTAGGTAGATTTCTTATTTTATTTTTATTCATTTATTTATTTAGTTTTTATTATTCATTTTGTTTCTTTATTTGATGATGAGATGTTCAATATGAAATAACATTTGAAATTTGTGAGTGATAGTCCGATTTTCGCGTCGCAATCGCAATCGCTTGAAAAATCGACAATCCGATCTCCCACCCAAGATTCAATTCGTGGTTTATTTTAAAATTGGCCAACCCGATCTCATGCTCGAGATACGGTTCGCCAGTTTGTAGATATCGATCATATCTTATCTAATTTGTCGTCACGTTAATTGAATCAATTTTATTTTGTTAAATAAAAAAAATCCAAAAAATATTTGAGTTAGGATTAGGTTTGTTTTAGAATATTTCTTTTTATCTTGCATATTTAGAATAGAGATTTTATTTCAAATTTCAAAATCAAAAATCAAATCAATCAATTTAGGTTGCTAGTGTTTTTTTTTTACTTAGGTTGCATGTTCAATAATTTGACAATTCTTAATTTCGAAATTAATTAAAAAAAACACAAAAAAAATCATCATGCATATGTCATGTAGAATTAGGGCATTCTTTATACGTCATTGCATATTAGGGTTAAATTGCACTTAGTTTAATTTTAGATAATATTTTTTCTTAATCTATTATAAGTTTAGGTATTTTTTAGATATATTGCATTTTAGGATTATTTAGGTTAAGATAATGGTTTAGTTTAAATTAGGATTTGGCTCAACCTAATTCCTAATATAAATTAAATAGGATCTTAATCTAATTAGGTAATTTTCACATTTCACCAAATTTCGAATTTCATGAAAAATACCAAAAAAAAAAATGTCATAGGTTAAATTAGTTTTATTATTTAGGATAAAATGCATTCTTTTAGGAAAAAGAAAAATGTCATATGCATGTCATTGGGGTTAGATTCATTGAGATGTATGTCATTTAATATTTTTGCTAGGCCCTTTTAATTAGAAATTACATGTCATTAGAATTAGGTCATTTAGTTAATATTGCATTGCATATTGCATGATTTTCATTAGTTAAGTGAAAATAAAAAAATTGCGTGTTAATTAGAAACCATATCTAAGGTTGTTGATGTGGATTTTAATTTAATATTGCAAATGCTTTTGTTGCTTGAAGGTAAGTTTTTGCAATTTATTTATTGTTTATCTGGGTGTTAAATTGGTGGTTTGCGTACCCGTATGATCACCTCACATGTTAGGGAAATAGATTTAAAATCAATTCAAGCTACCTACCAAACATTTTTTTCAAAATAAAAAGAAAGGTACCGAAAGGGCGTTAGAGAAATCTAGCATAACCAAGTCGCCGTATTCTTAGTCTCTAGTGAAACTCCCATTACTTTCTAATCGACCCACCAAAAATAGATTAGTGACGACTTCTAATTGAAAATCAATTGCATGTTAAAAACTTGAATCTAAGTCGCGAATTGGTATGAGCTTGGGAGAGCTCGCGTTAAGTCTAGACTTAACAATCCATTAGCCAAACCCTAGGTGGTTCACCCGAAAAATTTGGTCGCGACAGTTATGGATGATTATGATCATTCGGAGAATCACATATCAAGAGAGCCTCATGGGAATCGAGATTAAGAGAGAGTTATATATGAATCATGTGTTAAATAGTGGTGATATTCATTGTATAGATCAAATATGGATGACGCCGAATGCTTTTTTAGACCTTTTGCGTTCTATAGTAAATGTTTCTATTAGGGAGCAAGTTATTGTATTTTGTCATATCATTGGACATAATGTGAGGTTTAGAGTCATTGGGGGCATCTTGCAAGCGATTTTGAAATTATACATGCATATGATGAAAGAACCAAGCAATTCCACTCCTCCTAAGATAAGTAACGGTCGAAGGTTTATCCATATTTTAAGGTATGGAATTTGAAAAAAAAAAAAAAAAAAAAACAAGTCTGTAAATTGCTTGAGAAGTTTCATTAGTATTTGCTTGGTAACTATATTGATTATTTTAGGATTGTGCTGGAGCAATAGATGGAACTCATGTACGTGCATGGGTTCCTCTTGAAATTCGAGGAAGATTTTGTGGTTGGAAGGATGGAACAATGCAAAATGTATTAGCTACTATTACGTTTGACTTGAAATTTTCTTATGTACTAGCTGGTTGGGAGGGCACAGCTCATGATTCACATATTTTTCTACGCAATTTTAAAGCCAAATGGATTGAACATTCCTAGAGGTAAGAAAATGGGATTTATACACATTATTTGAATTGAGATTAGTAACTTGATAATAAACTTATTAATAACTTGTAGGAAAATAATATCTTGCTTATACTGGTTATGGAATCCAAAATGGCATCATCTCTCGTTATTGTGGTGTTAGATACCATTGGAGTTCAGTGATTGCCTACTTGAAAACAAGAATGAACTATTCAATTTGCGGCATTCATCTCTAAGAACTATTATTGAAAGAGCATTTGGAGTTCTAAAGAAGCTTTTTTGAGTATTGGATTCATAACCTTTTTGGTCATTTACAACACAAGTCGATGTTGTCTTAGCTTGTTGTATCATCCCCAATTTTATTATGGGAGCCGATCCCAATGACTCTATCATGGAAGAGATGAATAGACAAATGGAATCTCAAAGAGAAAATCCAAAAATCCAACTTTCTCAAAGGGAGGAAGAGGGGGAAAATAGGATATGGGCAACAAAGAAGGATAGGATTGCACATGCAATGTGGATTAGTTATCATAATATTAGAATAAACCAATAGTTTTCCTTTTATTTCTTTTGAGTGCTTTATTTTGAACATGTGGTTTCCATTTCTTTAATGATAATCATCTTTAAATAATTACTATGTGATCGTCTTCATCATATTTTTTCTTATTCTACTGTTTAAAGTTGTTACGTAGCTATCATGATGGATAAAAGTAAGTCAAACAATGAGAATGTCAAGCAATTTAGATGGCTGAAGCCTATTGAACGTGTTTTACTTGAAATTCTCGCTGATGAAGCTAGTAAAGGAAACAAGCCTTCCAGCACATTCAAACCCTTTTCAATTACTCGAGTTGTCAATACAATAAATGAGAAGTTTGGTGTTTGTTGTGAGCTCGACCATGTTGATCAAAGGCTAAGTGTTAAATTGTAACGCGAATCTCAATGAAGCTACCTCTAGGCCCTTGTACCGTTAATATGTGTTGGTCAATGATTAAGTGCTACACTCTAACGTGAGTTTTGTGGGAGCCATCAATAGGCCCTTGTACCATTGATGTGTGTTGGTCAAGGGTTAAGTACTACATGATGACACAAGTCTCATGAGAGTCACTTCTAGAGTCTTGTACTATGAATATATATTAGTCAAGAGCTAAATACTACATAGTGATATGAATCTCATTAGAGCCATCTCTAGGGTCTTAAGATGTGATACGATAAGGTTTAATGTATAGGGATCGAGTCTCATGAAATCCACCTCTAGAGCCTTGTACAACTCGAGGGCTAAAGGCTATATGATGACATAAGTTTTGTGAACCACATCTAGGACCTTAAGATGTGCTGGAATATAATACGGATCAATGGAATAAACTATTGATGTATAATAATATATTGTTGATTTAAAATTGAGCAATTCTGATAAGTATAAAGTTGTGTTGATAAAACATAACTCATTTTGGTGTTGTATGTATATTATATAGTGGATTTGAGATTATGAGTTTCTACATTATGTGGGTAAATATGCTTAGTGTGTACGCAAACGACGCCAGCTGCCCCTTTGTTCTTCCCTCTCCGTCGCCCGTGATCTCTCCCTCGCTGTCGCAGCCACGCGTCCAGCAGCACGATCAGCCCATCTCCTCTTTCGGTCCAGCAATCGTGACCATCTGCAGCTCCTCTCAGCCACGCGTCTTCAACGCCACAGCAGCAACGTCCGAAGCTGCCATCCCAGTCAACACGGCGATTTCTCTGCTGGTCTGTAGACCACCGATTCCCCTTTTTCGTGGCCGGACAACCGAAGCAGCTCTTGCGCCATCTTCACTCCACGTCTCCAGCGAAACCATCTCCGCCGAGGCAAGTTTCGAAGCCCATCTTCAATCAGCAGCCCACAGTTTGGCCAAAAGCCCAGCCCGTGAGCAAGAAGCCCACGCAGCAGTCCAGCAAAATCAGCCCATCGTGAGCCCATCCCCACCGAGTCCAGCTCAGCCCACAAACTAATGCATTTCAAGCCCACGAGCCCAAGTGAATTCAGTCCATCAAAAACCCAGCGAATTCTTGAGGCCCAAGCCCAATGTATGCAGCAAGCCCAGCCCGACTCATTAACAAATCTCGATTTGGGCTGAGATTTGTTGGGCCCGTTTTAGGCCCGGCCCAAGTCCGCCGACGCTGCCGAAAATTCAGATTTCGGCCACCGTTGCACCGTCGTCGCAATGAACCGGTTTCCGCAATTAGCCGGTAAATTTATACTCTAAACTCTGCTTAGTAGGCTAATGACGTTTAAGGGGTGTTTAGATTTATTTTATTAGGAATTAAGTGATTAGTTAGATTAAATTAGAAATGTAATTATTTAATTGAGCATGTTAGGTGGTTAGCACGGTTTAGCTAAGACCTAAATAAATTGTACTGTTTATCTAGAAGGGTTCGGGAATTTTCCGAGTCCGTATTGGTTATTAATTTAATGATTCTGGCCTAGGTTAGTAATTTTAGAATTTAAATTGGTTTATTTAATTAATTTCAGTAATTATTTAATTATTAAATATTTTCCGGAAATTAGGCCGGGATAACCGGTGACCGAAATTTCGTGCTAATTGCAATGGTATAGTTAATTTCTACAATTAAGTGTTAAATTATGCAAATTGAGTGCTGATTGAATTTTTGGTATTTAATTCCAAAAATTGTGAATTTCCAATATTTATTCAAAAAATCCCGGGTGTTGGGTTTTGACACCGAAAATGATTTTTTGTACTATATGAAATAGTGGGATTTCAAAAATGAAAAATATCAATTTTTCTGGATCAAATTGACTGTGTACCCACACACTAGGGGTGTGCAACCGGACCGGGTTTACACTTTTCCCGGTCTGGCCCACCCGAAAAACAGGGTCGGGAACTGGTTCCGGTTAAAACCGGTCCAGGAACCGGTTCCCAAAACTCAAACCCTATCTAAACCGGTCCGGGAACCGGCTCCGAGGGATTACCCACCCGGGAACCGGATCGACCGGACCGGTTTGGGAACCGATTGGAGAACCGGTTTTTACGCCATCCCAAAACGCAAAACCCTAATTTTATTCTTACTTTCTATCTTTACCCGCAGACGCAGAGAACCAGAGACTTCCTTGAGCTCCTCTCTCGAAATCGCGAAGCCGACGCTACCTCTACCGCTCTCATCGCACCCCTCGAGCTCGCATCACCACCGTCGTTCCCCTCCCGAAATCGCAAAGCTACTGACCCTCGCCAAGCTCGCACCCGAGCACTGACGCTGCCTTTGTTCGATCTCGCCGTTCCACCTATTGCTATTGCCTCGCCGACGCCTCTGACCCGCAGATCTCACCGCACGCTGTTTCCCGAGCTCCCTGTTGCCGATCTACCGCCGCCCCCACTTCGCGATTCCGCTCCCTCGAGCCCCGTTGTTGATCCTGGTTCGCTCACCACCTTTGGGTGACACTGTTGCTGCAACCAGACGCTAAAAGCTACCGTTCCTGCCGCGATTCCGTCCTTAGCCCGTCCGTCCGAGCCCCATGCACCACCACCTCCCTGCTGCTCGACGCCCGACAGATTTGCTCCGATGCCCAACAAATCTACTTCGAGCCTACTCCCGAGCGACGCCCCTACCGTCGACAGCCCAGCTCCGCCAGGCCAAGCACTCCACCACTCCGCTAGGCCGAGCACTCCGCCGCCGAGGTCGCCCTCAACTCCCTCTCCTCCCATGGCCCTTCTCACTCCCTCGCCGCTCGTATCCTAGTGAGCTCCCCCGACCACCCCCGCTTCTTCTTTCTTTCTTTCTTTTTTTTTTTTTTTTTTTTTTTTGGTTTGGCGAAAACGCTGCAGCTCGAGTTTCTATTTCTCAACTCCATCGCTTTGATCAGAGATTTTGAGGGATCGGGGCTTGTGATCGGTGGTCAATGCCACGCATTTCAGCGGCTCGTTGCCGTTGGTTTCGCTATTGAGAGTAGCTGTCGATCAGCTTATCTTTTGTTCCGTCCGATTGCTCTAGAATCTAGAACATAAAACTGGTATTGATTTGTGGATTCAATTTTCTCTTCGCTCGTGTGTTGCCATTAATTTTGCTTTCAAAATCAAGGATGTGATGACTCGGAAAAGTTGGTTTTGGGTTCAGTGACTGATGATTGATGTTAGGACTGTTGTTTGGATTGTACAATGCTAACTTCTGGCTTTCATTTCTGGTGGTTTATGGCTTATTATAGCACATAATAATCTAGGTTTTGTGATGAAATTAGTGAACTTAAGACATAATACCTTTTCGATACAAAACAGGTTGGATTGTACTGTGAAGAAGCATCGGCACCTCTAAATGTGGCACCTTTGAACCAACATTTTGACAAGGGCTAGATATCCCACGTGCAGCTGAAGGTAGCTTTGTTCTATGCAGAAGCATGCTATAGATATGGTTTAGAACTGCATGAGAAAGGAGATCGCTGAGGAGATTGCAAGGCTGAGTAGTGGGATTAGTACTTTATCAGAGGCCAAGAAATCTAGATTCTAGATTGCTGTTGCTGACGTTCATTTCTTGTCGATTGCAGCAATTTTAGCTGTGCTGTGTAGGCTAGCTTCAATTTCTCTGCTAGTCGGTTCAAGCGTGCGTAGGTCAAAATAAGAGTTGAAATCCAGTGATGTGCTTATGCTGATCGAGATTGTAAACGCTTTATTTTACATGAGTGTTAAACGCTTTATTTTACATATGAGTGATGTACATCAATTTTTGCAAAACAGGTTCCAATATAAACAGGGTTGACCTTGTTCCCGGACCGAAAAAACAAGGTGGGTCGGGAACAGGGTCCAATGCAAACAGTGTTGGGTATAGGGTTTAAAAAAAGAGAACCGGTTATAACAAGGTCGGAAACAGGATCCAGGTCTAGACTCTACCCACCCTGGACCCAATCACCCCTATCACACACGAGTAATTTCATGTGAATTTCTATTACGAAGAAAAATGACAGGCTCACCATTTTAATTAAAGCATTTGAGTGTAATGCACAGTACCCTGGGCCGTATTTGAGTGATCGTGTATTGGTTAAGAGAAATTGTCTCGGGCTGTTAAGCTGGACGTTATCCCTATTCAAGATATCCCCTGGATAACGGGAAGCCGATCGTAGTTGATTTTGGACCCTATGCTCTTTCGGGAAAGCCGTCTGATAAAGAGACGTGCCGTGCTCAATGGGTGAGACGATGCTTGGCAATGCCAGAAGATCGTCAAACAAAGAATAGGCCGTGCTATATGCCGAGATCAAAACTAGGAACACATGTTTAATTATGTTGAATGCGCCGGATTATGGGACAAAATTGTGTGGCACGATATGGGATGTGTCATAATGATTTGCCCCTATAATCAAGACTCATGTGCTTATTGAGAATTTTGATATGACGTTCTAGTTGATTGAGCTTAGTTGTTGCTCATGCTTTCATGCTGTTTGAGTTATAAACTGTACTGACCTGCAAGGTGGATCTGAGGCCAAAGAAAGGCTTTATAATTGTCTAATTGCATGATTAGGGCACTTATGGGCTTATTTCCCTCCTAATTGGGGTTTAGAGCTTAAACTCGCTGATATGATATCTCAACCCGTTGTGGGACAACATTTTCAAGATCATCAAGTGGAGGACCAAGAGCCGAGAGGAGGATGTGAAGTGTAGGTCAGCTAGGACCGTCTCTTTTTGGAAGTTGGTTTTTGTGGCCTTTTGGTCATAGACTTTGTACTTGACATTATGTGAATATAAAAGCATGTTTGTTCCGTGAATTCGTATTCTGCTTTTCTATCTTGAGATGATTACTGTCAGGAGATTTCTTTTCACTTCCGCATGTGCAATAAAATGGAAAGAGTTGGCGACTCGTCCTAGGAAGTCGCAAATTATTATCGACCAGGTAGGGATGGGCATGCGCTCGGGGTTCGGGACGTGACATCACTAATGTTACAACTACAATTATTTTTCTAACATCGGTGTATGTTTTATCATCATAACAACACCCACCACAACCTCCATATGGCCCTACGGATTGAAATGGAAGGACGGAGGAGAATGGTTCTAAAGGTAATCCAACTGAGTCAAGATGAGGTTCTCTCACCAACTTCTCCAATATCTCATGCCACTGATTTTTTCTCTTGTTAGAAAGGAAGCAGCCAAATCTTTTAAGAGCTATTGGAAGTCCACCAGTATAGTGGACAAGGCTCTCTGACAACTCTTTAAAGCCGTCTTCAGGATGGTCTTTGCGGAAGGCATGGTGACTCAGAAGTTGGAGCGATTCTTTATGAGTCAATCCTGGGAGCATGTACTTGTTATCTACTTTGAGATCTTCCAGCAACTGCTCATCTCTTGTAGTTATCAAAATTCTACTCCCATATTGGAACCATTCTCGGTCTCCAGCTCCAAAATACTCAATTTGATCTGTGTTAGTGATGTTATCGAGAACCAGAAGGATCCTTTTCCGACAGAGCTTAGTTTTTATCTCATTGATGTTGCTGTCGAGATCAAACATTTCTAGACCTTGTCTCTTCAGAACATCATGGAGAAGTCTCCTCTGAAGAAGTAAAAGAGTATCTAGGTTTGCTTCTCCGACATTTTCGAGTAAGCCAACACCTTCAAATTTCCTAAAACATGATTGCAGACAACTTTGGCGACCATTGTCTTACCTATTCCTTTCATTCCCCATAATCCAACCACACGGACATCAGCCTACGATCCAATTTCGAGCAACGATATCACATCCTCTGCAAAGGAATCTACCCCAATAGCATTTTTGACAAAATAGGGGCAGATTGATCTAGGACTGATGCTGACGAGATGTCCTACGATTTGCTCAATGAAGTTTGATTGATCCCTGTAGTTACATGGGGAGAACAAGTCCAATATGAGTAACTATAGCATAAAGAGGCTATCGGCAGATGTGCGGTAAAACCATGAACTAGACTCGATCAACAGTAAATGTCAAATCGACCACTAATGTGAGCTTTTTCGGGAGTGCCATCCTGACAAATTCCCAGCTTCTTCAAGCGCATCCCTCCACTTCAGCACCAGCAAATCGTCCGTGTGGGCTGCCAAACACCTTCCGAAACCATTCCCAAATCGCCCGCTCTGTTTCCGGACTTCCCTTGGCTCAACATCATAGAAAATGGGCAGAACCACGTGACCATGATGATCTCCGAGCCTCCGGTGGCACGACAGGATCTCCACCAGCTCGTTCAAGCACCACCACGAGTCGGCGTAGTTGGCGGTGAACACAACGAGGGCAACCCTGGAGCGGCGAATCGCGTCTAGCAGTTTGGGCTCGATGAAAACCCCAGTCTCCACTTTGTCATTGTCCCTGAAGTAGAAGATCCCCGCCTGCCTCAGCGCGCGGAAGAGGTGGGCCGCGAAGGTCTTCCTTATGTCCTCGCCCCTGAAGCTCACGAACACGTCGTACTTCCATTGGTGGGTCGAAGCAGAAGACAAAACGCATCGCCTGACTTCTTCGGTTCCCATGGGAGAGACTGCGAAGAAGCTCGAAACTTTTCGTTGCAGGCGACGCTTGAGAATGAGAGAGAGAGAACGCACGAGCGGTGAATGAGAGGGACAAGAAATCAAAGCTCCATCGAATGTCCGAAGTAGGAGGGAGACTTCGTTTGTTCAAGAGTTCTTGAGAAGAGCACTTGGTCGCTCGAAAGATTTATGAGTTTGAATCCTCAAACCAGACCATGAACCCGTCTCCCTCAAAAGCTTGGGAGCTCGGTCTACGCGATGGAGAAAATTCTAGGTGGACCTGGTCCCGAGTCAAACTCTTGCCTCCCCTTTCTCTCGTCATTAGTTGCCGCGTTCAAAATCGCCTCTCTCCCCCTTTCAAAATTGTCTCTCTTACCGACCAAAAAAAAAAATCGTCTCTCTCTTCGTTGATTGTTCCGTCTTCTCCATCAAGCAGAGCGAAGCGGCGCCCCCCCCTCTCTCTCTCTCTCTCTCTCTCTCTCTCTCTCTTTTATAAGTCTCTCCCTCCCAAGAGCTCGCCGATCACATCCTGAGTTCAGATCAGCCGCCTTCGACACGTCGTCTCCACCATCGCTTCTAAGAGGCGCTCTCTCTCTTAAGAGCCCTACCGATCGCAATTACTCGGTCCCGTGCTCTGACCGCCCACCCTGCCGTAGCCTCTGCCGGGGATATATATATATTTTAATGCTGTTACTTCGATTTGGCAAAAACTCCGACCGACAAAGGTTTGCTCGCGATCAGTCAGTTAATTCGCAAATTGAGCCATGCACCTACGAAGAGGCAGGTGGAGGTTATTGAGCTTGGGCAACAAAACACAGGCGTGGACCATGTTTCCTTATATGATAGTGGTCGAGGAGGACTACGACAAGATGACTTGGGTATCTATTATAATTTTGGTGGAATATTACGAACCGTGGATTAAAGATTTTAAGGTCTCTCAAGATAAATTATGCTCTCCAAATAATTTACGAGATGGCAATTATATAGGCCAGTGGAAAATTACAGTCCATAAAATAATTTACTATCAATAGAAAAGAAAATTACAGTACACTTAGGCAAATTACTATTTCTTTTGAAATTTTAACAAATCATAGAACCTATAGGACTTATGATGATAAATGGGATATTGCATCTCGTTAAGAAAAATTGTGAAATGATACATAACAAATAAATAACTTCTAGTGAGAAAAATTATAAATACTACAGGATAATTAAAATTAATCAAGTTGGATTGCTCGTTTTCTCCTATGGGACTGTAAAAGGACCCGATACATGACCTTTTGGCCCTCATTTATTATCGAAGCATTAGGCTCACATTTCGGTCTAACGTTTAAGATGCCTCATTTTAAGCATATTCTAATTCATTACTCAACTCGTGGGCCCTCAATTCTTAATCGGATCACTAGAAAATTTGCAGTATCTTTACAAAAATGCAGTGACAAGCGAACACATACTAAGAGATATTTCGTTGCATATACAAATTATTTAGTAACAATGTTAATCTGATGAAGAAATTACTACTTAAAGTGTTTTTCTTTTGTATGAAACCTAAAAGTGATATTTGTTTGTCCGTCCTTATCGACTACTACGCACTTCCATTTATAACTTTATCTTTGAAACTTAAATAAATTTGACTTACAAAAAAGTTATCATACATAATTCTATGTATCAATATCTGAATATTTGAAAGGTTGTCAGTGAAACAAAAGTCAAAGCATGAGTTCCACAATGTTAAAAAATTAAAGGTTAAAAATAGAAGTTACTGTATAAAGAATGTGGTTATAAGTTTTCATACGCGAAAGTAAATTAGAATATGGTGTAGGAAGGGAGTTATTAATGTTGCTTATTAAGTGCCTTTCTTACAAAATGAAGTCACGTTTGTAGATGGAACTGGTGTACTTGTACATGCTTTGCAAGGTTCAATATTCAATTTTTTTTTTTGAAAATTTACCAAAACTCCTCCACTCAAACACCATCAACTTATACGAACATATAATTTCCTTTCAATGTTACAGCAATGACTATAACCGTGAAATTCAAACAATCGAAAATAATAACATGCAGAGTCAATATGCATCGTTTATTATACGATCAAATGTTGTAGGTTCCATTGTCTCACATATAATTTCACTTTACACTTATAAAATATCTTATATGTCCTATTTCACTAACATGAATTTATCCTGGCCTATTTTTCTTTTTAGTTTGACACCACTATTTTTTCATTTTTAATCAATCATCATTCTTTAATTAAGTAAAATTAACTCTAGCATTGTGTTTAACTACATTTTGTATATGCTTGAAACAAAGTGATTTTGTGTTATAATATTGATTCATAACATAATGTGTATAGTATAATCCATTATACTATAATCGATTATTTTTCCTTATACTTGATATATTGTTTCACATAGCGGCAGTTTTGTTTTACTACAAATTCTATTACAATCCCAAAATCAATTTCTCTCTAATTTGTATTCTTTTTACCACTTAAAATGCCGTGCCTAATTTGTATATATTTTCTTTCTACCACATAAAATTTCGTGCCTAATAAGTTAATTTTACTTATGTTTACAAGAATAATTATTTTCTCATTCTAACGGAGCTTACTTTTACAACTTGAACCTACTCTAGAATTGCTGACCCCTAATTTTGCACATGATTAATGACATTTCATATAAAAATTGGTCACTTTAACTCATGTATGCAAAGCAACATTCACAGGCATACAAATCACCAAATTTCAAAAACAAATAAATCGTGATCGAATAATTTTTCAGTTTTATTATGTTATACATCCCGCTGTTTTATTTCCCGGATGAGTTATAATTATGGTGGTTCAACTTGGCCATGTTTCAACTTGGCCTTGTTTCAAAAATTAGCAACTAATGATTTCTATCTACGCATTATGTCTTCAGCACATGCCATTATGAGCTTGCATGAATCAGAAAGAAAAAGAGTAGCTTTTATCTAATATCAAGATCAACAGTTCATTACTCAAATGGCACCAATAACTTGTTCGTTGTGCTAGATAGACCACTGTGGCCTAGGCAAACACCGCATCCACTTACAACCTTTAAGATGTCTCAATTTCCTTATTCTCTTCATTTAGTTAAAAAAAAAAAAACCCTCAATTTTAGTAGGTTGCTCTCATAGAGTCCATTCGTGCAAAGCGTACTAATTGACCTTCACGTTATGTATAAATAAATACTAAGTGAAGAAATTTAAGAAATCAAAAGACATTTTCAATCAGTCAGTACATTTGGATGGCTTTGATTTCCCTCTAGGATGCTTCCCACAACCCATACTTTATCATCGATCCTTATGGATACAGGCTCCTACCACTCATAGTTCACTTTGATAAAACAATTCAAGTTTATTAGAAAACTAATACTTGATATAATGGTGGCACTGGGCGGTGGTAGCTGGTAGGTGCCTCAGACCTTCGCCAAAACATTACTGCAACGCACAAAACCATTCCTCCTAATGTAGCTACGAATAAAAAATAAAAAAAACTATATTATGGCCAATTCTATAAATTCGACACACCCTTTTAAATTGTTCGTTTGAAATTTTCTAAAAAGATAATTATAGATTCTTCTGTTCATCGGAACAATAAGTATATTATGCTAGTTACTAAACTTGTTAAACATATGAAATGTAACCAAAGTAAGGATCCATTTGTTTCATGGAAAATATTGTGTTTTGGCCAAGAAGCCATTTTCCAAGAAAATAATCATATTTCCCGTTGTTCTACTAAAACCTAAAAATGTATTACAAAATATTTTTCATTGTTTGGTAAGGAAAATCTTGTCCTCCATACACCCCTTTCAATAATTTTTTTTATTATATTTTAAGAAAAAACGATTTTTTAATTATATTTTATTATTTTCTCTTTTTTCCTTTTTTACTTATCATTTTGCTTTCTTTTTCCTTTTCTTCTTCATTGGCTAGTCGCCAATCACAACTATAGTTGGTAACTAGCCATAGGTGAACTGGAGCCTCATCAACCTGTGGCGATCACTTGATTAGGCGAGGCCAAGCTCGCTAGCCATAGGCGAGCTCGAGTCCGCCAAATCCAACCACCTAGGGTGAGGCTCAAGCCTTGCCGAAGGTTGCCAGAGTCTCGCCAACATCTGGCACCTAGGCGAGGCTCGAGCCTCACCGAAGTTGCCGAGCTTCGCCAATGTCTAGCAACCTCCGATGAGGCTCGAGCCCTACCTAGTGGCCGATCTGGTAGGACAGAGTTTCGCCTACCGTGGCGAGGTTTCAGCTCGGCTGGCCGATGATTGGCCAACCAAGAAGAAAAAGAAAAGGAAAAAATAAAATATTATTAAAAATCAATTTTTTTTAAAAAAGAAAAATAAAAGGAAAAGGTATTTGATGAAGGAAAATGAGGTGAAAAAATGTATGGAAAATGTTTTCCTCTTTCTCAAAAGTGGAAAACATTTTCCCCAATCTTAGAGGACTTTTTTCTCTTAATGGAAATTGTTTTCCCTAACTAATTCATTTTCTATGAAACAATCGTCGAAAAAATTCAAAAAATAATTTCATGGAAGTTATTTTCTATGAAATGAACGGAGCCTAGATATTCTTTACCAAAATTTGAATTGAGCATGAGAAGAGATAAAAAAAAAAAAATTAAGATTCATTTTAAGAAAATAAAACTTCCATGGAAAAGAAGCAAATGAAAGGCTTCCATAAAAATTCGGGGTAATTACCAAGGTAGTTCTAAACCTATTTCGCAGGTGTCAATCTAAAAATGTTATCATGGAGTCTAATTATCGCAAGTTGTTTTACCTTTACATTGACTTGGGCAACTTTACTTAAACTAACATCCTATGTGGATTGGCATGTCAATATTTCCTTGCATGAATTGGCTAGAATAAGTATGTTGGAATTTCCCACAAATGTTTAGGTTACATTAGCAAAATTAAAAATTATATAACTATATTTGCATCAGTACACTTGGATTAAGGTTAAATTGATAATTTTCCCTAAAAAATGCCATAGAATAGAGAGAGAGAGAGAGAGAGAGAGAGAGAGAGAGAGAGAGAACTGTAAGATGAATGGAAAATACTCAATGAACTCACCATATCGATATTTCCATTGCCACTCTGACCATGTGTAGAGGACCATACAGATTCACCATTAGCGTCATACTCAAAGAAGATGCAGTTGACAATGTTTTCCAACATCAATTTTATTTTCTTTGCACTATTGAATTTTCCATCATCCCAACCATCGTCCCAACCGTTTTCACCTTGGCCTCCACATGGTCCACTACACTTGATTAGATAGAGACGAGAGATTGGTTCGAAATATGCTCTAAGAGATTTAAGATGGGAACCAAAACTCCCATAAAATCCAATGATCTTTCCACCAGTTGCTGGAAATGAATATTGCCTTCTGGTTTCAGTGCCGAATGGTCCATATGTTCTTTTTATTGCTATGAAATGTGTTTGAATGGATGATAATAGAGCCAAAATCACTTGCAATATACCACGAAACCGAAGTTAGATATTCAGTCAAGTTGTCTAGATTTATCTGTAACAACCATACAGAGGGCAAAGAAAGTTAATGCAACAAGTTGAGAAACAAAACCATGGTAGATGAAATCACTAGCGTAGGGTCAACTGCCTTGATGATTCAGATGATGATGCATGATCTGAAAAAATAAAATAAAATAAAATAAAAAATAAAAATTAGTAGACACTGTCGGTCATTTCCATCAGGACACTGTCTTCAGCAGTGGCGTATAAGCTGCACCATTGAAAATAGAAAGGATAATGTTTGTCTGACACAAAGTTCCTACTAGAGTAGCGCACCGTATTTATTTTGCCGCCATTGCTTTCACCGAGTCTAAAAGAACGACCCTCCTCATAGGTGATACTGATAGATTCAACTGCAGAACCAGAGACTACAACAATTTGTCCGACCCCTGAATGCTTGCCATCATCCCAGCAGTTTCCTCCATTTCCAAATGGCCCTACGACTTCAAAGGGATATGGACGAGAGACAGGTCCAAAATGAGCTCCAGTTGAATCCAGAGAAAGGCCGCACTTTCTATGAAAACCAATGATCTTTCCATCAACTTGTGGAAACCTGAAAAACTCCCCTTTCGCATTGCCGAATGGCCCATATGGCCTCCTATTGCTATGGAAGGTAAGAGTTGATGATACGATAAAGATTATTCTCGAATGTAGCCGGACACTGAAATCAAGTTTTCATTTGGATAATCCAAAGTTAACCGCGACATTTGCAGAAGAACAAAGTGAGTATCAATCAACCTTGAAGAACGGAAATGTCTATGCTCTCTAGATGCATCATTTAGGTTTTCCCAAAAGATATAATTCCTGAAGGACTAGAATACTAGTTAGGGCACGTTTGGTAATGATTCTGTTCCCGGAGCGATTCGATTAGAAATGATTATTTTTTATTTTGTTCCCGGGAACTGATTCTGAGTAAAAAAGCGCGTTTGGTAATTGTCCAAAATTTTTTATTTTGGAATAGAATTGCGTTTGATACCGTGTTAATTGATTATGTTCCAAATTAATTTCTTTTAATTTTCAAATAAATTTTAAATAATTTTTTTACTTTTTTTTTTTTTTTTTCCTTTTCTTCTTCTTCTTCATCGGCCGGTCACCGGACCGGCGACTAGCTAGACGAGGGCCGGCGACGCTCACCGGAGCGTCATCGGCCCTCGGCGAGGTCGGCCCGCCGGTGGCCGGGCGAGCCTCCCGGCAGCCTAGGCGAGGCTCGCCCAACCACCGGTGAGGCTCGACCTCACCCGATTTGGCGAGGCCGAGCCTCGCCTAGCTACCGGCGAGGCTCGCCTTGCCCCGTGGTGGCCAGCCGGCCTCGCCGGGCCGTGCGAGGTCGGCCTAGCCACCAACAAGGCTCGGCCTCACCAGATCTGGCGAGGCCGAGCCTCGCCGGTGGCTGGGCTAGCCTCCGGTGAGCTCGCCGGACCTCGCCCTGGCCTAGCGAGCCTTCGGCGACCGGCGACGGGCGACAGCGGCGGACGACGGCGGACTGTGGTGGGCGGTGGCGAATGGCAACCAGGATGACGAAAGGGAAGGGATAGGGTTTCACCATTTTGATTCATTTTCTGATTCTTGGACAGAGAATCAAATTTTTTTTTTTTTATTCTCAAATCTTGTCCAAAATTGTTCCCGGGAACAAAAATTTTACCAAACGCGTTTCTCGTCCCAAACTGATTCTGGGAACAAAAAGTCAAAATCTGGCACTGTTTGGCACGTTGCCAAACAGGCCCTTAGAGGATACGCCACGCGTGCTTGTATTCCTTCTTTTATCATGGAGCACACTTCGCGGTTTTCACTAGTCTTTTTATTATAATTATACAACTCCATCTAGAACCCCCAATGCTTTGCTCCAAAGCTGTGACATCCCAGATTTTCAGTCATGTTTTCTACAGAATAAATCGGGCATTTCATTGACGCGCCTATAGAGCTATTCTCAGAGCCGATCACTCTTGAGATAACTAGACTATTTGGGGAAGCCATTAAGGAATTTTAATACAATAGACTTAAGAATTCGACCATGAATCGGTTTATCGACCATGCTTATCTTTAGAGGCCATTACGGCACAATATAAAATCGATTTGAGATCAGAGATAGGTCTATTCGACTGAGATGTGTTGCTAATCGTGGGTGATACCACTAAATTAGAAAATTCTCATCAATCGATACTATATTGATTTTTCTATCGTTTTGGAACCCTGTGTCCGTATTTGAATCCTCAAGATTTACACAGCAATCGAGAATCACCAATATGTCAAGTGGATTCATTGTGGCTCAAAGAAAATCGACTTCGGGTCATTTGCAATTAAAAATTTTTGAAAGTTACCCGGTAATCTAGGTCACACTAAAAACGCGTCGAATGGAAATTAACCGTGAATTTAAGTTCAATTTCAGAAATTGAAAATTCGGTCATGTCACAATAAATCCTAGGAACGTCGACTCAGTCTCATAAATTTTTTCGGAGATTCCGGGATTTTTGCGAAAAATCGATACGAACGTCGCAGAAAAATAACGGAAATTCAAAGTTGGATTTTGAGGCGGCAAAATTGGCTTCAAATTAGTTAATTGGTGGGAAAGTATTTCAAAAAATAATTGGAGACTTAGAGGATGAGATTGAGGTTGGTGGGACCAAGTGTTTAATGTAATGGCTAAGCCTTGTTGACAAATATCCCCCCTCTTAGCTGGCTTCTCCATCACACACGCTCCCTTTTCGGTCTTCTTCAACGCTCGAGAACGCTCGAGACCGATCCCCTTCAGTCTCCACTTCTCCTCCAATTATTTCTCTCCGAATTTGCTGCCCTCTCTCACGCCTCTCGATCTTCAAGTTGCCACGAAGACCGAGCTCTGCATGCTCCACCAGCGCGTCCCCTTCCACCCCAGTCAAACCAGCGAACCGAAACTGCTTCTCTAGCCGGTTTCGTTGACCGCAGCTCCTTCGCACGCCTGCAGCCAGCCCGCACTCTCCTCCATCGCTGCCTACTTCTCCACGTGGAATTTCTGCTCCACTCCACCACACAAAGTCAACCGCGAAGCCCCCATCGAAGACTTCACCGAACGCCAGCAAACTGCCCGAAGCCCTGCCCATCTTCACGCTGATTCCTCGGCAGATTTCCCCAGCATCTTCGGCCCACTGGACCATGAGCCCATCTCCGCGGCTTCTTCACTTCTTCCGCCAGCAGCTGCTGCCTCCATCGTGCAGCTTATCTATCGAAGCAGCTGACCGGCAGAAGCCACGGCACCTCCAGCAAAGACCACCTGTCCACAAGAAGCCCCCGTTGAAGTCCACCCCTTCGTCCGTGTCGCTTGTAGCCGCGGCCTCTTTTCTCGACCGCTTCAGCCCATCTTCACTGCAAGTTCAGCCCAGCAGTGAGGCCATTTGAAGCCCAGGTAGAATTTCAGCAGCCCAAGTCTTTGGCCCATCAACTCCAGCAGCCCACTTTGCAAGTCCAGTTCAGCTTTGTTTTAGCCCATCGGATTTCGGCCTAGTCTAGCGAAGCCCAACAAGATTAGAAGCCCGCAATTTTGAGGCCCAAGCCCACGAAGTCAGCCCGCTTCAAGCCCGATCCAATTCAAAAGCAAATCTTATTAGACTAAGATTTGTTGGGCCCGTTTTAGGCCCGGCCCGAGTGTACATCGTTGCCGCCG
The DNA here is from genome assembly GCA_014182575.1 of Eucalyptus decipiens. Lineage (NCBI taxonomy): Eukaryota > Viridiplantae > Streptophyta > Magnoliopsida > Myrtales > Myrtaceae > Eucalyptus > Eucalyptus decipiens. The sequence continues at coordinate 16,873,860 of CM024611.1, read as the reverse complement.
AAAGTTCGGGTTTCGGCCACCGTTGCCCCCCCGTCGCAATGATCTGGTCTCCGCTTTCAATCAAGTGAGTTTTACTCACTAATGCTTTATTAGTTTGCTAATTATACTTAAGGGTTGATTAGATTTATTTAAGTGTAATTAGGTGGTTATATTAGAGAGGATTAGTAATTATTAGATGATTGCGATACATGTTAGGCAATTGAATTGTGCTTTTAGCAAGTAGAGACATACTATTATTTATTGAATGCATCTCAAGATTTTTCCCAACCCATCTCGGGTTCCAATAAGGCATTACGAGCCTAAATTAAATTTTTAGTATTTATTTATTAATTTTCAAAATTAATTAATTAATTAATTATTTTCCGGAAATTAGATTGGGATAGTCGACAACCGAAATTTCGTGCTGATTGCAATGGTGTGTTTAGTTTCTACAATTGAATGATGTATTGTTGAATTGAGTGATGATTGTGATATATATATGTAGTTTAATTAGAAAATACCAGGTGTCGGGTGTTGACACCGAGAGTGGGCTTTAAGTACCATTTCAGCTTAGGTGAGTATTGATCAGCTTAGGTGAACAATATAGATCTATAATAGCTTCGGGGAGCATTAATACCAATATAGATCTACAACAGCTTCGGTGAGCACTTTAGACATCAGCTTCGCCGAGCACTTGTTATCTAGTAGCTTCGTGAGCAATGGCAAGCAATAATGCTTTAGCAGCTTCGGTGACCATTTTAGATATCATCTTCAATGAGCACATGTCATTTAGTAGCTTCGGTGAGCAAATGTTATTAGCAACTTCGGTGAGCAAATTTAGACATCAGCTTTGGGGAGCAATGATATATAAGGATATCACTGGCGAAAATGGCGCCTTAAAGAACGCACATAGACTGTCTATGACTTATGTCACCTTGGCGAAAATGACGCCCGAGAGCATTAATGTGGCTCTATGACTGAATGTACAATTGGAGGTTATATACTGAGGAGTGAAATGACCTAAAGATGGTCCAATTGACATGTAATCGACTAGGTCGATTGATCATTACTTTGATCTAATATCGTGAATTGATTGATTGAATGGAAACGACCCATGAATAGTTCGATTGACATGAAATCGACTAGGTCGATTGATCTAGATATTGATCGTGATGTGATTGCTTGGGTGCCTATTGAATTAAACTGTGCTAATATGCAGGTGGAATTTTAGGCCAAGGTAAATCTTCTGACTCGTGCGTGCATAGGTAGCCCAGATAGCATATTGGTTTACTAATCGAGTCTTAGGGGGTAGAACTTGCTAAGACATAATCTCATCCTAGTTGTGGGACAATATTTCAGGCCCGTAGATGAGCCTGTGAAGAAGGAACTAGAAGAGGACGATGAGTTGGTAAAAGATGAAGAGCTTTAAGGATGTGAGCTTAGTGAAGAAGAGTCAGAAGAGAATCAGGATGATCCCGAGTACGACCCAGATGAGGACTAAGATCACATCCTTTTTTGTGAATTTTGTCTAAATGTGAATAGTGTGAGACCAAAAAGTTATGAATAGTTTTGTGAAGTACTTTGAGTTATGCTCTATATAAAAGTATGGTTGTAAATTTCAATATAAAAATTATGGCTTTGCTTTTTCTATCCCATCGTTTTATTGTCTGGGGATTTATAACTGCTTCCGCATGTGCTATTAAAATGAAAGGGTCGCGATACGTAGTCCTAGGATATCGTATTATAAAATCGACCAAATAGAAGGATGTATGCGTGCCCGAGGATCGGGCGTGACAAAAGCCAAAATGGCATTCTTGACGCTCCATATCTCTAATGAAATGGAACACCAACATAAGTAGATGACGCTTGTGCAATTATTTTTGTTTTGCCATTGTCATGATCTACCTTGCCATCTAAAGAGGAAAAAGACATAGGTTTAAGGGTAATTGTCTTAAAGGTGGGCCTACATCCCTCATTTTGGATGTGGTCTTTCCCAAGCCCTATGTGACGTTGGGTTATTAAATTTACGATGTAAGAATTTTCTAATGATGAGTCACCACTAATTTATTAAGGTTTACTAGAAATTAAGTGAGGCATAAAAATGTACTTCACTTTCTACGCAACAAGAGAATCTAGGATCGAGCACTTGGTTATACCATTTAATTAGTGTCATTTTGATACTTAATCTTGTTCATTACAAAAAGATTTTTGCTAGGTTCCAGATTGATTTTAAACCTATCAACTAACATGCAAGGTGATTATGTAAGTATGCAATTATTAAAATAACAATTAGCAATCAAGAAAAACGTTAAATAAATTGCAAGGAAAAGCAAGGGTCTAATGCTAAGAAAAGTACCATTCCTAACTAGGCTAAAGGAAAAAAAATTTATTAATATAGTGAAAGCGCATAATTAAGAGCATTCGTCTAAAAAAAAAGAAGCGTTCAAACCTTATTATAAAGCCCTAAGAATTTGTTTAATTTTGAGCCCAATTTTTCATCAAGTATTTTTGCGCATTTTAAGAGAAAATTACTCAAAAACTAATTTTTAAGCATTTTTCCTAATTCCTTTAAAAAAATTAGAATTTTTTATTTTTTTTTTAATTTAAAATATTTTAATCCGAAAACGGGGGTCCTGGCTGGGCTATCGAGCCCAATCCCAATATGGGCTGAGATTGGACTCTCGGGCTTGGACCAGGAAGTTAAAACATCAGAAGCCGAGGAAAAAATGGGCGTAGTTATTGGAGCCCAATCTGACTTTAACCAAACCAAGATATAGAAAATTCTCAATCTAAGCCCCAACCTATCAATCCAACATTAAGGTCACATCTACCAGAGCCCAAGCACGCCCTAGCCCACTTAAAAACCCATGACGAGCCCAAACCTGATTAAACTAATTAAGCCCATACTAATTTACTCCTCCCCATTTTGTCTTTTTTTTTTTTTTTTTTTTTCATTTTCTATTTTCCCCCCAACTCTCCACGTCGTCTTCTTCACGACGTCCCCTTCCCAAGCGACGTCCTTCCCCGAAGCTCCTACATTTCTTTGACAAGCCTCGGCCAAAACTCAAGCCGCCGCCAAGCCACCACCTTTCATCGGTCGTTCACTCCGACCGCCACTCGTCGGCCAACCTCCCCGCCGTCGGCCGAGAATAACCTCCTCGGTCAAACACAGGAAAAACAACGGCGACGATGGGAACGTGGCGAACGACTACACGGCCGACGCCCAAGGTCGTCCAACACCACTGGAACATCACAATAGAGTGCGACGCGCACGGACGACTCGATTTCGGCTAAAGATGAAGGCACAAAGACTAGATCTCGTTGTGGCATTCTATCGAACAGATGGAATCCGCTAGGGGAACGAGAGATTCCGGCTCGACCGAGACTCAGATCCGGAGCGGAACTTTCGAAAAGCAAACCAGAAGACATAGCAGCTCAACGGGGAACCGCCAGGGCCAGACTGCCGCAAGCTCCGGCCTGGCGTGCCCAAGACAGGGTCCGAACAGGGCAATTAAAAGGGCTTACTAGTTCAGCCTGAGGACGTCGACCGGAGATCGTCGGACGGGGTTCACGCGTGGCCAAGGCTCCCTCGCTCTCTCTCAATCACACACTCTCTCTCTCTCTTTTTTCCAAAAGCAAGCAACCAGCCATTCCTTCTCTTCAAGGACGACGCCCCCGTTCTCTCCGTTGGTCCCTTCCCTGACCAAAATTCTCACTCGACGATCGCCGTTGCCACCATGTTGTCTCTACTGTACGAGTGTCCTCCTCCTCTCTGTCGTTCGGCCAACGTCCCCGGAGGGGAGGGGGGACTGGGCCAGGGAAGGAGAAATGGACATGGGCTGGGCCGGCCCAGACGGGGAGAAGGAAAACGGAAAAGAAGAAGGGGCCGGCCTAAGGCTGGCCCTAGCCCGATCCTGCTGCGCTTTTTTAAAATAATTTTTAAAATTTAAAATTAATAATATTTATACAAAAAAAAAAAAAAAACATCTTAATGGATTCCATGCAAATACTCAATGAAAATACTCTTAATTTATGGTATGAGATTTAAATAAAATTTATTTTTTATTTAGGGGTTAGAAATTAATTCATAATTATTATGCAATTAAGTCTTAAATAAATGGGCAAAATTTATGTGTTAACAGGCATCCTAAAGAGTAAAGATGAATGATGAAAAGGTAAGATAAAACCATCAACATATTGGGAGCATACCCAATTGATTTTTTTCAAGTAAGTCTATCTTTCATGACTCTGTGACTTTGTGACTCTACTTATTCTAAATTTCCATTCAATTATCGAATAGTAGCTGCTATACTCATGGAGAATGGCACAACTAGAAGTTAATATTGCAAATTAACTGAACAAACTGTAATAATGGACTCACCTCTTGTGTTTCACCTCCTAAAGATCCACCTTGTCTTGGCGAGCGCACCAAACCGCCATTCTAATCATAGTCAATGGTAATGGACTCGATCTCTGATCTCATGACAATTGTTATTTTCCTATGTCATGGTATGTTTGATCATCATAAGAACTTCCACTCTAGCCTCCAAATGGCCCTACAGAGTGATGAAGAGAGGAGGATGGATCTAAAGGTATTCCAATTGAATCGAGATGAGTATCTCTAACCAACTTCTCCAATATCTCTTGCCACTGATTTTTCCTCCTAGAAAGAAAGGAACAAGTTTCTTAAGAGCCACTGGAAGACCGCCTGCATGGTGGACAAGACTCTTAGACAACTCTTCATACCCTTCTTTAGGTTGGTCTTTGTAGAAGGCATAGAGTTGAAGTGATTCTTCAAAACCCAACTTGGAAGCATGTACTTGTCATCTACTTCGAGATCATTCGGAAGCCATTGTTGTCACACCCCAAATCCTATAAGGATGAAGGAGTGACACGGCCATCTTTTCTCCAAAGATGCAACCTTAACTATACCTCAAATATCCATCTCCTAATAGTTCTCATGATAATGCTCTCACTTTAATAGCTAGTAATTGAGAGACCTGAAAAATGACGAGAAAAAAAGAATGAGTTACCACGACCCAATGAGTAATACATTTCTTTTAAGCGAATCAAGCAATCACTATACACATTCAAAATACAAATATAAATCATTTTCACCAAACGGAATTTAACAAACTTTCAAAACCAAAATTCGATATTTTTACTTTAACATGATAACTCAAGATAATAATAGAACAAACACCCATGGTGGGTCAATCTCATAACAACACATGTTGATGGTCCATTTTATTGACTAAACTCATGCCACACATTAATAGTCTGTTCCATTGATCCATCCCATATGAAATCACACATCAATAGTCCATCCATCGATCAATCTTTTGCTCAATATTTAATCATGGTCATGACATAATACCCGATGACAAAGCGATCAAGATTCCTCCCTTAGCAAGGTCTCTACCTATTATTAGTTGGTGGTTTGGCTCCTAATGATATCCTAAACTAGTTTGCACATACTTATAAGCCCCTCATTAGGCTCACGACGATATTGAGCATCCAACCTCATCCTCCAATCCATAAACAATCTCAAATATCATTATATATTTCACAAATCAATCATCAAAAGCTTTTGCAACTCAATTTCCAGTAATCCACAACCAAATCCAAAAATTATTTGAAGTATCACAATGAGTTTCCCAAACTAATTTAGAATCCATTTCATAAATCAATTCACAACTTAGGGATTCAATATATAGATATCAAAGCACCTTTCAAAACCACATTCATAAATCTTAAACATTTCAAGATTCTTTTATGAAAGGTTTTACAAATCATTTATAGGCAATCATTCAAGTTGAAGTCAAAAGATGACTTTCCCTTTCAAACAACAAAATAGCAGTAACAGTTTGATTCTGTTTTATGCAATAAAATATTCTATTATTAACTCGTATGCTTAATCCATAATGTTTTTCAAAACATGAGTTTAAAACACAAAGAAGAAATAGTATCACTCACTTAGGAAAAATCAAAAACCAACTTACAACAATTCCTCGAGTCGACGCACTTGCATTCCTATCGATTTGTCAAAAAACAATATTAAAAACTGAGCACTACACAACTTTAACAAACAATTGAACTAAGCCACATTCAATAGTCAACATAATGACTCCTAAGCACTATAAAGAAGCTCGTTTATAGCGTGTGCATCTTTAGCTATTATGTGTAACCCGCATACAAAGTTTCGGAATTTCGTTATGAACAAACCATACTTTGAAATTGGCTTTCGTCAAACCCCAAAGCTCCATAATGTCTTAGACTATTATTTCCTCAAAAATCACAGCTCAAAACCTCCACGTTCAATGCTCATATTTCAAGATCTGCATAAGTTAAAGTTTGTGCCCTAATTCCCAAACTTATTCTAATTAGACGAAATATCGGCTTGAATGCTTACCAGGCGTCGCGATCCATAGTTGATTCGGCTAGTCGAGGTGTCTAGATCAAGATCGCGTGGAAAATCTCTCCCTTTCTCCTTCTCACGGACGAGCCCCCTCTCCTCTTCATTTCTGATTTTTGTCCGTTGCTGCCTCATGGGAAATACCTAGAGAAGAGAAGAAAGAAGATGGGCTGGGTTTAATGGGCTATTATTACAGTTCTTCTCTTGTAGTTATCAAAATTCCACTCCCATGTTGAAACCAATCTCGATCTCCAGCACCAAAATACTCAATCTGGTCCTTCTTAGTGATGTCATCAAGAACCAGAAGGATCTTTTTTCGATGGAGTTTTTTTTTTTTTTTTAATCACATTGATGTTGCTATTAAGATCGTACATTTCTAGACTTTGTAGCTGCAGAACATCATGGAGAAGTCTCTTCTAAAGAAGCAAAAAGAGTACCTCGGTTTGTATCTCCAACATTTTCAAGTAAGGTAACACCTTCAAATTTCCTGAGAAGGCGACCACAAATGACTTTGGCCACAGTTGTCTTACCAATTCCTTCTATCATGGACATCATCCTCGGACTCGATTTCCAGCGATGATATCACATTGTCTACAAAGGAATCCACTCCAATGGCGCAGGGGGAGCTAGCTTTGGGAATAATCTTGAAGAGATGTCCTACAATTTGCTCGATGAAGTACACTTGATCCCTGTAGTTGCATGGAAAGAACAAGTTCAAACGTGACTAACTATAGCATAGAGAGGCGATCAACATATAAGCAAGAAGCGCATGAGCTAAATTCAATCAGCAGTGGAATTCTGTGAAATTGATGATCCCTTTCCTAGAGTTTCTAAGATATTTTTTCTAAACTAGGACAATCTAAAAGATCCTAGAACTTTGTGGTAGTTAAGATTAGTGGCTAATAAATTTTCCATGGTTGAAAGATGCAAATAAAAGACACAATTGAACCATATAACTCTCACAAGCAGAGATAACTTTCACATCAAAATTGTTGGGTTTGTCGGATTCCCAAAAACGGATTCGACACTAAATCGAACCCCTAAAATAAATACGGAAGACAAGCCCGGGAATATCACATGTATCACCGATCCTAAGGCACATCACAGAATCGAACGTACCTTGTTAGCCACAGATTAAACACCGACGTCGATATGAGGAAAGAAAACTGATCCCGTTCGATCCGATGACGCGAATTTGCCTCGAAGGGAAGAGAAAATCACCTTTTGCTTACTGTTTTTCTTTTTGGAGGGAGAGAGGGAGGAGGAACGTACGTAATATTGCCAAAAAGTATCTTCCTCCCTCTTTATTTCTCCATTATATACGTCCCATTCAAAAAGAAACGTGCCCCTTCATCATATCCCTTTATCCATGGGCCATAATATTGTGGGCCGGGCTTTTAGGCTCAACATGGGTGGACGGACCAACTTAGGCCCATCACATTAATAGTTAAAATCATCATCTCCCACTCCCACATGGTAGGCCAAACATGATCCTCTTTACCTTTCTTCAACAATCATATCGGTGAATAATCCGTGCGACCAGCATACTTTGAGAGCTCGTTGCCATACATCTGTTAGGAATATATAGCAGCTCATAATGGGCATCACACTCTGAGTAGATTTAGGGGGTGCATGATAAAAATTATTTATGTTCCAGACCAATTTCTGGAACAGAAACTTATTTGATAACGCTTATCAAATTTTCTATTTCTGGAATAGATTTCTATTCCAGAAATAGAAATGGAGGAGAAATCGAAGTAGAAATTTTCTACTTCGATTTCTTCAAAAATCAATTTCTGATTTCTCCCAACCCTAATTTCACTCTTCTCTCCCTCGTACGCCTCTTCTTTGCCTTCTCCTCCGCCTCTTCTCTACCTCCTCATCCTCCTCCGCTTCCGCCTCTGCTCCGCCTCCGCCACCGCCTCCGCCTTTGCTCTGCCTCTGCTCCGCCTCTCCTCCGCCTCGCCTCCGCCTCCGCCTCTCCTCCGCCTCTCCTCTGCCTCCGCCTCCGCCTCCGCCTCGCTCCGCCTCGCTCCGCCTTCGCCTCCGCCTTTGCCTCCGCCTTTGCCTCTCCTCCGCCTCTGCTCCGCCTCTCCTCGCCTCCGCTCCACCTCTCCTCCGCCTCTCCTCCGCCTCCGCTCCGCCTCTCCTTTGCCTCTCGCTTCGCCTCCGCCTCTGCTCCGCCTCCGCTCCGCCTCCACCTCGCCTCCGCCTCCGCTCCGCCTCCTCCGCCTCTTCTCGGCCTCTGTTCCACCTCTGCTCCGCCTCTTCTCGGCCTTTGTTCCCCCTCTACTCCGCCTCTCCTCCGCCTCTTCTCTTGCTCATCCACATCTGCTCGCAAATCCACCCCCTCGCCGCAACCCAATGTCCCCGCTTGTTGTCCGAGCACCCCTCGGCAACAGATCTCCTCCACCTCTGCTCTGCCTCTGCCTCTACTCCGCCTCTCCTCCGCCTCTTCTCTGCCTCCCCTCTTGCTCATCAAACGAATTTCTATTTCTGAAATAAAAATTTTATTCAGTTATCAAACAGATTTTTTTCCTCAGAAACTCGTCCAGAAATAGAAATTGAAAAATTCATTTCTGTTCCAGAAACTATTTCTGGAACATAAATGTTGTCATGCGCCCCCTTAGTATGCAGTACCCTAGATCGATCGATCACATTTATATCTCTCTTGATCTCTTTTAAACAATAATATATATATTGTATTTACAATTATGATTATCCCAAAGACAGTCATAATTAGTCGACCAGTGAATATAAAACTACAATGTGATTATCAAAATTCGATCTTCCTCTTTCCTTCAAACTCTCAATTTTAGTTCAGCTTGCTTTTCTAGAAATGTCCCATTAGATCGAATCAACTCATGACCATTGGCAACATCCTAAGATAGCAAACACTAAATATAAATTTTTAGAATAAGTAAAAAGTCATGAGGGCACTAAAATTGAGGAACTCTTTTCCTCAAGAGTCTCACACGGCATAAAAATTGAGATCAAACTTTTGTTACTCTTATTGGTCGATTCATGCATACGTAGTATAAAATACGTATTCCGGTATTAACTCATTTCCCATGGAGCATATGTATACACTTTCAATACCGTACATATGATAGTTTAAACATACCCAATGTCTAACTTGAGTTCACGTATCTACTCATTCACAAAATTAATCAGAACTCACATTTAGCATTTTAGACAGATAAAGTAAAATATGTAGGGAATTTTCCTTTCGGACATAGTAAGTATTATGTCCTCATCTTAACACTCAGTTAAGGCGATTTATATATTTTAAGCTTGAGCTCTCGATTATCACCTAGATAATAAGTTTAAAAACAGTCTCATCTCTGTTTATCACATAGTAAATAGAGGCGATTACCCATGTGAGTGGGCTAATATTTTATTTGTCCAACATACTTTCTCAACTTAATGTAATGCACTGAGCATTAAGATGCATAAAGATCAAACAAAGATTCTTAGGCATTAATAATGAAAAAACATTAGTTCATAAATGTGAACAACTCAGGGAAATTACAATCCAATACATCAAACTCTATGTAATCCTAGAGATTTTACATGACTATAGAACACATATCTAGGTATTGGCTTTGTCATAGAATCTGCTATCATTCTATGCGTAGATATGTACTGTAAGTTCACATCATTTCGTGCAACCATATCTTTGACAAAGTTATATTTGATATCTATATGTTTGGTCTTGCCATGATATTTTGGATCTTTGGTGTACGCTATAGCTACTTGGCTATCACAGTTAACCCATAATGGATTTTCAGCTTTCTCAATAACACCTAAATGATCTAAAAATCTCTTAAGCCAAACTCATTCTTGTACCGCTGCTGATAATGCCACGAACTCAGCTTCCATCGTGGACAAGGCTATACATGTTTGCTTCTTACTGCTCCATGATATGGCGCCATTGTTCAGTAAGAAAACAAATCAAGAGGTAGATTTTCTTTCATCTAAATCTCTTTCCCAATCAGCATTTGAATAGCTTTCAAGTCGCAGATCCTTTCCTTGGTAATTCAACTTGTAATCAGCAGTTCCCTTCAAATACCTCAGTATTCTTTTAACGGCCTTCCAATACGCTTGACTTGGGTTGAATTGGTATCTACCCACCATTCCAATTGCAAAATATATGTCAGGTCTTATATACATCATAGCGTACATTAAGCTCCCAACAGCACTAGCATAAGGAACATGTTTCATTTGTTCCTTCCCCTGTGGAGTCTTTGGACATAGTCGATGGCTCAATCCTTCACCTTTTGCAATAGAAGTGTCTATGGGTTTACAATCTTGCATACAAAATCGTTCAAGAACCTTATTTATATATGTTTCTTGCGAAAGTTGTGTATATATTAAAAGATCCAATGATCAATTTATGATCATATCATTATATGTTGATGATATACTATTGCCGGAAGCAATAGAGAGTTTGTAAATACTGTGAAGAGTTGGTTATCTTCCAACTTTGAGATGAAAGATATGGGTGAAGCTACATACATTCTTGGAGTTAAGATAACGACCTCTTCGAATGATCTCTTGAAATCTTAACTCCAAGAATGTATGTAGCTTCACCCATATCTTTCATCTCAAAGTTGGAAGAGAATCAACTCTTCACAGTATTTACAAACTCTCTATTGCTTCCGGCAATTAGTATATCATCAACATATAATGATATGATCATAAATTGATCATTGGATCTTTTGATATCTACACAATGATCCTCATCAATCATTGTAAAGTCATATGCTATTATGGCATTATGAAAACGTATATACCATTGTTTCGATGACTGTTTAAGGCCGTATATCGATCTCAAAAGTCGACATACCTTTCCTTCTTGGCCTTCTTTAATGAAACCAGCAAGTTGTTCCATATATATTTCTTCTTCTAATTCTCCATTGAAGAAAGCAGTCTTTACATCTATTTGATGTAACTCAAGATTCATACTAGTCACTATTGCCAGAATAATGTGAATCGAGGTAAATCTCATTATAGGAGAAAATGTTTCTTCATAATCAATTCATTCATTTTGATTATACTCCTTCGCCACAAGGCGAGCCTTATGCCTTTCTATTGAGCCATCAGCTTTTCACTTTATTTTGAGAACCCACTTGTTCCCAATAGCTTTGCGTCCTTTTGGAAGATCAACCAGTTCCTAAACATGGTTTGACTTCATTGACTTCATTTCCTCTTCCATTGCATGAATTCATTTTTCCTTACTAGGGCAATTTAAAGTCTCATTAATATTTCTTGGCTCATCCTCATCTTGCGGAGCAATCATAAAAGTTTCCCCTTCAATGTCAAAACGTCAACGAGGAATACTCTGGCGACTTATTCGCCGTATGAGAGATTGTACACTTTGCACATCATTCCACATTATGCTCTCACTAGGATTGGATAATGATGACGTCGTCTCATCATGTGGTTGCAATTAAGAATGAGTTGAATTCAATTCATCATTTCTCATATTACTCCCACTTGGACGAACTCCACTAATATCATTATCTTGATCCAAGGTTTCAAATATGGAGTAATCTTCCCCTATTTCGCCCTTCTTAGGAAATTCATCATCTAAGAATGTGACATCCTATGATTCAAATTCAGTTATACTCTCACTTTCCTGCTCACTTATGAACACATACCCTTTCGAGTGTTCGGAGTATCTTATGAAAATACTCTTCTTTCCTCTAGGACCCAATTTCCCAAACTTGTGAGATGGCTTATAAGTATAGGCAGCACAATCCCATGGCTTAAGAAAACTTAAGTCAGGTTTTCTACCTGTCCATAACTCATATAGAGTGGAAGTAATTGATTTGGAAGGCACGCGGTTAAGTATATAGGCAGTAGTTAACAACGCATTACTCCAAAAAGTGATAGGTAAGTTAGCATGTGCCATCATGGACTTAACCATTTCCAGTAAGGTTCTGTTTCTTCTTTCCGCAACACCATTTTATTGAGGAGTATATGGAATAGACAACTGTCTTTCTATTCCTTTGTTATCACATAATTTTCAGAACTCATCAGATAAATATTCTCGACCTCGATCGGATATCAATGCTTTTATTTTCTTATCTAATTGATTTTCTACCAAGTTCATAAACCTTTTGAAACAACTCAATACTTCAGATTTATGAGAAATCAAATAGACATATCCGAATTGAGTATAATCATCTATAAAAGTGATGAAATAAACAACCCCATGCCTTCCTCTCACATTCATTGGACCACAGACGTCAGAATGGATTAAATGCAGAGGAAATTCAGTTCTTTTACCTTTTCCAAATGGTTTCCTTGTCGTTTTTCCTACTAGGCAATGTTCACATATGGGCAAATCAATTTTTTCAATGTTGCCCAACAAGCCCTTTTTGGCTAATCTATTCATATGTTGTTGGCCAATATGACCAAGTCTAGCATGCCATATATTCACATCATTATCATATGAATTATGAGACGTGAGAATGGAATAACAAACATTTGCATTAACATAGTCAATATCTAATACAATGAAACTATCCAGAAAATAACCACAACCATAGAAATTTGTATCAAAAAAAAAAATCCACACATCTATTATGGAAGTTCATATTAAAACCTAACTTGACCAACACTAAAACAGACACTAAATTCCGACGAATCTCCGAAGCATACAATACATCATGTAGGATAAAGTGCGTCCACCACGCATATTCAGTTGGCAGATGCCAATTCATTTTACTTCAGCTCTGGAGTTATTTTCCACATAGATCCACTTAGTTCCAGTTGGTACTCGTTGGAATTCCACGAAGGATTCTCTATCCTTCGCTACATGGTTTGTCGCTCATGAATCCACAGTCCACAAAGGATTAGACTCAGTTAAGAATACAAAACTCGACATATAAGCAAAGTTTTGAAAAGTACAAGGGGTGTATACCTTCTTTGACTCGCGATAATCGCGAGCATAGTGACCCTTCTTGTCACAATTGTAACACTTCACCCTTGTCAGCTTCTTCATTCGAGGACGCTTTCTTCTTTCATGTTGGTTAAGCTTAGGTTTCTTCCCTGAAATACCTGCTTCCTTGCCTTTCCCTTTATTGAACCAGTTAGGACGTTTGCGCTTGGAGCTCAAAGCTCCATGTGAATTAGAACTAGCATGATAGACTTCAGCTTCCGGCTTAGCCGCCAAGAGGCGGTCCTCTTCTAGCTCAAGATGACACATTGCATCCTCAAAGGTTTTGATTTTTTCATTATGGGCCAGGTGCACCTTCATATGCTCCAAACTCTGAGACAAGAAATGAATCACTACTTGCACTTGCTGCTTATCTTTTAGGACATGGCCAGCATCTTTCAGCTCATTAATCATGTTTGACATATTTCTAAGATGTTTCTTCATGGTCTAACTATGAGGTTTCTTATAAGAGTCAAACCTAATAGTGAGCTGCCTCAATTTGGTCACCGAAGTATGACCAAATCTTGCTGCCAATGCTTCCCACATTTCCTTGGCATTCTCAAAACGCCTAAACTCTCGAATGACGTCATTTTCCATGCTACTCAGCAATGTAATGTGAGCAAGAGAGTTCTTTCTTTTCCATGCAGCAAATGCTTCCTTATCTCTCTTGTGCTATGTAATGTTTCCTTCTTCAGGTTCTACCATGGTTAGGTTAAGAGCTTCTAGTGCCTCTTGCTCTTCCAGCACATATTGGATTTTCATGTGCCATATTTCATAGTTATCGCCATTGAGCTTCTCACCTTTGTTCAACTCAACAACTATGCTCTTTGTGGCTGAAGCCATTGATATGAATATATTATACGTATATGCACGAATTATTAATATCTATCATTTATGCATCCATTTTGTACAGACCCATCATATTAATGAATAATTTCAAGTAAGGTTTCAGAATCAAAAGGTCACTATGTTTCCAATCATCTTCCAAAAATCTTAACTTAAAACTATCATTAATATAATTGTCTTATACAAAATAAATTCTATGAAACTACAAAAACTTCTATGAACTACCCACAACAACCAACAATAATAGAAAGCAAATAATATTTGACATCTAATAGAATAATAATGCTTTTAGATAATACAACTAACATATCAGTTGCCACACCAACAATAACTAAGTAGAAAAGCATTACATGAGATGTCCACAAAGCACACTAAATAAAGACTAGCCAATACATCTAACACCAAGTCAATACACGAATTGGGAAATATCATATTTTGTTCAATTTCTTGATCTTTTCCCTTGTAACAATCCAATAATAATCATTTATAAAATCCATCACAATTTTCCTATATGAAGCGGCTCTGTTGACATCCCATATGTGATTCAACACTTCTTGCTATTCTAGTGGAAGAGTGTTCATGAAAAATCACACCATCTCAGACTGTGGTATGGGACGACCATTCCATATGACATTTTGAATTTTCCCGTTGACTTCAAGGACATGATCAATTAAGTCACCATTCTCCCATTGATGAACAGTCAGCTCAGCTATCAATTCAGAAAGCCTTTCCTTTTGTTCATCGGTAATTGCGTGAATAGGTGTGCGCGAATAGGTGTACGCAACTTCAGGGGAGGCATTGTTTCTGCAACAAATGTAGAACAAATAAGGGATCACATATAATCCACATAGACTTAATTGGAAAAAGAAACACATTCTTTTCCTCTCTCTCCTTTTTTTTTTTTTTTTTTGGGTCGACGGTCAAAGTCAACGGTCAACGGTCAACAATTGTCAATGGTCAACGGTCAACGGTCGTCAACGGTCAACGGTCAATCGGGTCGGGCCGGTTGGACCGGTCGGACAAATTGACTGGCACGTGCGGCACACGCCAGCGACAGCACACACGCACGTGCGTCGCACGTGCGCGCGTCGGTCGTGCGTGCGCGTGTGATGCACGCGCCTACCCTTGTGAATCGGTGCATGCATTGCACGCGCCGAAGACGCCGATTTGTTCCAGCTGCATGTGGGGGCGCGTCCGGCGGCCTTTGGCAGCGTTCCGCCACTCGTTGCGCTCGTCTCGACGAGGCCTTCCATCCAACGCCATTAGAAATCGATTTCGGCTTACAAAAACTCGAAAAAATGGATGAACAGTGCTCGGGTGTCAGGATTTTTTCGCCCCGATCGGTGTTGGCCGATTAATTTCACGAAAAATCAATAAGAAATCATCCATGAACATGAAAGGGGTCGGGAAAAACATGGAAAATGATCGGGAAACAAGAACTACGGCTCTGATACCAATGTTGGGTTTGTCAGATTCCTAAAAACAGATTTGACACTAAATTGAATCCTTAAAACAAATGCGGAAGACGAGCCCGGGAATATCACATGTATCGCCGATCCAAAGGCATATCACGGAATCGAATGTACCTTGTTAGCCACGGATTAAACACCGACGCCGATATGAGGAAAGGAAATTGATCCCGTTTGATTCGATGACGCGAATTTTTCTTGAAGGGAAGATAGCGTCGCCTTTTGCTTATTGTTTTTCTTTTTGGAGGGAGAGAGGGAGGAGAAACGTACGTAATATTGCCAAAAGGTACCTTCCTCCCTCTTTATTTCTCCCTTATATACGTCCCCTAAAAAAAAAAAAACGTGCCCCTTCATCATATCCCTCTATCCATGGACCCTAATATTGTGGGCCGGGCTTTTAGGCCCAACATTGGTGGACGGGCCAACTTAGGCCCATCACATTAATAATTAAAACCATCAAAAATCTATTCCAAACACCGATATGATCTTTTGTGGTGACTGAGCAAATCAATCAAGAGCACCGATATGAGGTTTTGCATTACCCATTAGCATCATTATTCAAATGCCATCCCGATAAATTCCCGACTTCTCTAAGCGCATCCCTCCACTTCTGCACCAGCAAATGAACCATACGGGCGGCCAATTACCTTCAAAACTATCCCCAAATCGCCCGCTCTGTTTCTGAACATCGCTTGGCTCAATATCATAGAAAATGGGCACAACCACATGACCCTGATGATCTCTGAACGTCCTGTTGCACTACATGATTTTCACCAGCTCATTCAAGCACCACCGTGAGTCTGCGTAGTTGGTGGTGAACACGACAAGAGAGACCCTGGAATGGTGAATCGCATTGAGCAGCTTGGGCTCGATGAAAATTCCGGTCTCTGCTTTGTCGTTGTCCTTGAAATAGTGGATCCCGCCTGCTTCAACGCATGGAAGAGGTGGGCTGCGAAGGTTTTCCTTGTGTACTCGCCTTTGAAGCTCACGAACACATCGTACTTCCATTGGTGGATTGAAGCAGAAGACAAAATGCGTCGCTTGATCTCTTCGCTTCCCATCAGCACAATACGTGATTGAGTGAGAGAGTGCAAAAAGGGTCGCAACTCTTCCGCCGGTAAGGTGTATTTGTAAACCGGAGAGGCAAGTTGCGAATGAGAAAAAGGGATGAATGAAAGCTCCGCCATCAGGACAAGACTGCTTATTCAAGTGAATGTTCAGACAAGTTGCGGAGTGGAGTTGTTTTGGTTCCAAGAACTGAAGAAGCAACTTGCGCTCTTGAGGACAATTTGGTTTGAATTCGTCAAGTCAAGCTAAAAGAGCTTTTTTCACGTGGCAGAGACATGGCTGAAGACGCAGACGTGGATTTGAAGCTTCATAGCACATGCGTTGGTAGAAGAAGATGCTTCGAAACAGTTAATCTGTGGAGACGCAAGTGGAATCGTTGTCCATGGCTGCATTCAAATATTAATATTTTTTTATTTCATCGAGAACTTCTGCTCGCGTGTTCTTTTTTTTCTCTGGAAAGCGAAGACATGAGAGGCAGAAACAAAATTAGATCGTCATTGTTGAAAAGAAAAAAAGAGAGAGGAAAGAGTGGTCTATTTGGTCTTTTTGTAAAACCTATTTGATATCAAACTTGTTTTCAATTAAGAAAATGGAGAATTATCAAAAAAGTCATAAACCTATTGCAATTGTGCCCATTCATCTAAACTTTTTTTTGGCCAATTTAGTCTTAAACCTTTTACAATTGTGCCAATTCAGTCCATCCAGCCAAAATTAGCTGGCCGGCTCTGATGTGGCATTTTTAAAATATTTTTTATATATATTTTTTCGAATTTTTAAATATTTTTTTTGAATTTTTGAATTCTTGTTTTTTTTCTTTTTTTTTTTCCCATCTTCTCCTTCCCCTGGCCAGCCGGCGTTGGCTAGAGGCAAGGGCTAGCAAGGTCAGCCTCATTGGCCACTGGTGAGGCTCGCCCCCGTCGGTTGGAGGCGAGGGCCAACGCGGGCGAGGCCCCGCTGAGGCACAGGACAAACTGGTAGGGGCAGAGGCGGTGCTGGGCGGCGCCGGGGAGGAAGGCGAGGGAGTGGAGGAGGACGGTGGAGGCGGAGTCGATGGTGCGGTCAAAGGAGGTGAGGCGGCTGAGGGGGACGGGCTCGACGGAGGCGACACCGGCGAGGGAGGCCTACTCGAGGGAATAGTCCTCGATGTAGTTGAGGGCAATGATGAGGGGTCTTCTTGGTCGTTGCGAGCTTCAGCAACCTTCAAAAATGCCCCAAATCCTCTGGTGCTAAAACCTTAATCTCGCCCCACCCCCGATGTCTGCCGTCTCGAACAATGGCCGGATACTCTTCCCTCGCGGTGGTGCCCCACCAGGCTGACCCCTCGTCCCTCCCCCTCATCGTCGCCCTCAACTGCATTGAGGACTGCTCCCTTGAGCAAGCCTCCCTCACCGGCATCACCTCCATTGAGCACATCCCCCTCAGCCGCCTCACCTCCTTCGATCGCACCATTGACTTCGCCTCCGCCATCCTCCTCCACTCTCTTGCCTTTCTCCCCCATGCCGCCTCTGCCCCTACTAGCTTGTCCTCTGCCATGGCGGGGCCTTGCCCTCGCCAGTCGCTGGCGAGGCTAATCTCGTTGGTCCTTGCCTCTAGTCGGCACTAGCCGGCTAGGGGAAGGAGAAGATGGGAAAATAAATAAAAAAGAATTAAAAAATTCAAAAAATATTTAAAATTAGAAAAAATATAAAAAAATATTTTAAAAATGTCACGTCAACGTTTGCTGGATGGCCAACGTCCATGTCAATGCCGGCCAGCCAATTTTGGTCAGATGAACTGAATTGGCACAATTATAAAAGATTTAGGACTAAATTGGTCCAAAAAAAGTTTATGACTGAATTGACATAATTGCAATAGGTTTATGACTTTTTTGGTAATTTTTCCATTAAGAAAAGTCATGATTAGTGAAGAAGACTATTCGCGCACGTCTTTACAAAGTGCAAGTCACGATCGATCAAATATTTTATTAATAACACAAATGAAGCTTGCTATTGACTTGGGCATATGTTATGATTTTGGTGGAATATTACGAATCACGGGACTAGAGATTTTACGGCCTCTCAAGATAATTTACGAGATAGCAATTACATAGGCTAATGGAAACTTACGATCCATCAGATAATATACTAAAAATAGAAAAAGAAGCATACCATACGCTTAGGCAATTTACTATTTTTTAAGGAATTTTAATAAATCACAGAACTAATAGAACTTGCAAGATAGAAGGGAAACTTGCGTCCTGTGAAGAAATATTACGAAATGTTATATAATGATTAAATAACTTTTAGTGAGGAAAATTACGAACCATGAAATTTAAACAAGCGAAAAATATAATATGCGAAATCAATATGTATCATTTATAATACGATCAAATGTTGTAGGTTCAATTGTCTCATTTATAAATTCATTATACTTATCAAATATCCTCTATGTCCTATTTTACTAACATGAATTTATCATGCCCTATTTTTCTTTTTAATTTGACACCACTATCCTGTCATTTATGAGCAATCATCATTCTTTTCTCAAGTAAAATTAACTCTAACATTGTATTTTACTACATTTTGTATATGCTTGAACCAAAGTAATTTTGTGTTATAATATTGATTCATCCTGATAAATATATTTTCTCACATAACATAATGTGTATGGTATAATTATTATACTATAATCGATTCTTTTTCCTATACTTGACATATCGTTTCACATAGTGTCGGTTTTGCTTTGTACAAATTCCATTACAATCCCAAAATCAATTTTCCTCTAACTTAAATATAATTTTTTACCACATAAATGTTGTGCCTAATTCGTATTTATTTTCTTTTGAACACATAAAATGTCGAGCCTAATAAGTCAATTTTACTTATGTTTACAAGGCTTAAGCATAATTATTTTCTCATTCTCATGAAGCTTCCTTTTACAACTTATTTTATATATATATATATATATATATATGATACTTATGATTTAATATTTATAGAATATTTTTTCTCTTAAAGTTTTCTTGAGAGAAAAGAAAAGATTTCTCCCTATCACATTATTGTAGTACATATTTTTTTTACTACATATATAAAATATCATGAGATTTCTCCCTATCACATGATTTGAGACTTGATCGTACTAATTTGATAAAATTTAGACTTGATTGCACTTTTTAAAGACTCTAGAACTAGATTGCACTTTGCAACAAGTTTTATAATTACTAATGCACTTACATAAGAAAAATTAAGGAAGGAAATTTAAATAATCAAAAAGACAACTTCAATCATTCAGTACATTTAAATGGCTTTGATTTCCTTATTCTACATTAGTATACGGGTAAACTCAACATTGACCGTATGGCGCATATAAAGGCAGAGCGTAACATGTCAAGGCTCAAAATGTGCTCCAAGTGAATCAACCCAACGTCCAGACCACCCATGAAACCCGACGATCTTTTTACCGATTGATGGAAAATAAAAGTAGTTCCCGATCTCCTGACCAACTGTCCCATAAGTTCTTTCATTGCTCTGAAATGTGAGGGAGCGAACAACAATATGCCCCAAAAAAGATTCAAAGTGACCAGAAAATGATGTCAAGTACTCTCCAGGATAATTACGTTTAATCTGCAAAATTAGAAAGACAAGAATAATTAATCCCAACCCCCAACCACAGAATCTTGAAAATCGGTAAAAACAGAAAACTCCGGTTGATAAGTTGTAACTATTTAAACAAACAATGCAATAGCTAACTAAATAATTCCGCTGCATCTAGAGCGTAGACCTATTTTGGTCCGCCGCAATTAGGCAATTGCTTAAAAAATCTTTGGCAACTCTTTGAGAACAGCTACTAAAATTTGGGAAAATTGTTCTCAGACTTAAAAGTCATAAAATAAAAATAGCTTTCGATATTCTTTTTTCCCTCTTTTTCGGAGGCGGTACTTTTCTGAATGTATTGAGTGCTTTCATCGTAAATGGAACCGAGGAAGGTTGGAAAACCAAAGAGAAGTCCTTGTTCAATAATGATATAACATCATGCCCCAACAATGACTTTCTCATTCGATATCATTTGTCAAACTCAAAATCCAGATTGTTCTCATCATCTTACTTTTACCTCCACGCTCTGTTTAGAATACTTTGCTCATCTGCATAAGCGTGACCTCTAGACCACTTAAAACTAAAACCTTAGCGACAACCTATAAGCTGCACGTTCATAATATTAAGCAAACGTCTAAAGGGCCATACCTCGAGCGTTAGATATCCCCCACCTCCACCATGTCTAGGGCCCTGAACCACAGACCCGTTCTGGTCGTACTCAGCAGTAATGGAGTCAATAACTGATCCACCTTTTACCATTATTTTTCTCACACCCGTGCTATCTCCATCGTCCCATGGACTGCCACCTTGTCCTCCAAATGGCCCAATGGATTTCAAGAGACGAAGATCAGAAATTGGTTCAAAGTAGACTCCTAGCGCATCAAGCTGGATACCAGACCTTCCGTGAAAGCCAATTATCTTGTTGCATGTCAATGCGCAGTGAAAGAAGTTCCCTTCTTCCTTACCAAAGGGTCCAAGCCTTCTTTTGTTGCTTTCGAACGTGAGTGATTGAATAACAGAACAGTCATGTTTGATATATCCTGATACTGAGGTCAAGAACTCATGAGGGTAATTCAAGTTAACCTGCAGAATTGAAAAGTACTTATTGCATTTAACTGTTACATTGATCCATATCAAAGATGATAGATAGATTATAGTGGCCTAAGAAAACACTGGATCCACGTGCAACCTAGACCCGAGAATTTCTAAAGACTAATATTCTTACATCAAACTTCTAGGGTCAACAATAAGATGATAGATCATTAGGGTTCACTGGCGCCCTTTGCTGATTTGCTTCATTTAGCATAAAAGAAAAAAACTTATCATACCAGGTTATTCACATGGAATCCATCCTGCATAAAGCATATTAATTGACCAAAAGCTTATGGTACCGGGTTGCTCTCATGGAATCCATCTCGCATAAATCATATTATTGACCTTCGTGTAATTTATAAAATAAAAAGGGACAACTATATTAGTAGTTCTAAAACTTGTTAAGAAAATATAATTGAGTCCTAAAGTTTTCAAAATATACAATAAAATTCTAAAACTTATTGAGCTACTGCAATCAAGTTCTCGCATAAATCATATTATTGACCTTTGTGTAATTTATAAAATAAAAAGGGACAACTATATTAGTAGATCTAAAAATTGTTAAGAAAATATAATTGAGTCATAAAGTTTTCAAAATATACAATAAAATTCTAAAACTTATTGAGCTACTGCAATCAAAAGTTCTGAAATTTGAGATTGTGACCCTGGCCTTTCGATCTTCATCGAGCTTGGCCCTGGCCACTCGAGCTTCTTCAAGCTGCCCAAGCTTCATTGAATTCGGCCGTGGCAGCTCCAGCTTCTAGGCTTCTTCAAAGTCATGCCCAGGGCTAATTGAGCTTCAAATAGCTCAGCCATGACCGCTTGAGCTTCTTCGAGCTCACAGCCATGACGACTTGAGCCACGTCGAGTTTGGCCATGGCTGCTTGAACCTCGTCGAGCTCGGAAACCAAATTCCAGTATTATGAAATATTTTGCGTGTTTTTCTATTGAAACTTGGCAGATCTTCTGCATTGTGCTAGGGATCATGTTGTCTTTTGCTTATGTCTCTATCATAACTATGGGAAGTGTTCAGTATTTTATGGCAACAAATTCATTGGATCGTTTCCTATTAACAGGCATTTATATGCTTAGCTTATTTCAATGGATATTTATATGTTTTTTGATTATAAATTGGGTAATTTTCAGCTTTGTCCTTCAAAGTGCGCTTGCTTTTGGCTGACTGTGAATTTGATAAAAAGATAGTTCCAAAGGAATCTCTGATCCTCTTTTGTTTTTCTTTTTATGATTTTTTATATCTTTTGATTTTTTTTAAAAAATTTTCAAGTTTCTTTCTAATGTGGTACTTTGTGGGTGCCCCATGTCTTAAGTAATAATAAAAAAAAAGGGGTCAGCATATGGCCATAGCCTAATTGGACGAAACTATTGAAATTACACCAATTTAATAAAATTTAGACTTGATTACACTTTTTAAAAACTTTATAACTTGATTGCATTTAGCAATAAGTTTTAATATTTTTGATACACTTATCCAAAAAGAAAGAAAAAAGAAATTTATATAATAAAAAAGACAACAATTTTTCATTACATTTAAACAACTTTGATTTCCCTCTAGGATGCTTTCCACACCCCATACATTATCAGTGTGCATGGTGTATGCGGGTGACAATCATTCATAACTTACTTTGATAAAACTTTTCAAGTAATTTTGAAGAGAGAGAGATAACTTAGGATCTGTTCGTTTCGCGGAAAATATCATGTTTCCGGAAAACATTTTCCTACTTTATTTTCCGGTGTTCGGCCAAAACCTAAAATTTGAGTGGAAAATATTTTCCACCGTTTGTTAGCTCATTTAATTGTTTGGGAAAAATTATCAAAAATTAAATTTTAATATTTTTAATTGACCGAAAAATTAATTTTATTTTTTTTATATTTTTAAAAAATGAATTTTTAATTATTTATATTTTTAAAAATCAAAATTTTTATTATTTTTCTTTATTTTTTTTTTTTCATTTCCTTCCTCCCTCCTCCTTCCTCCTCCTTCTTCCTCCTCCTTCCTCCGCCACCGCCTCTTTCCCGCCTAATGATGGCCGGCCGCAGCGGCCGACCAAGACCCCGTGGCCAGATCTGGCGAGCTTGAGGCTTGGTCGATCTTGCCTGAGCTCGCCGCGAGCTTCGCCGGAATCTGGCAAGCCACGAGCTCGTCGGATTTGGCGGCGGAGCTCGCGGCTCTCCAGATCCGGCGAGCCGGGCGAGGCTCGGGCCTCGCTTGAGCTCGTCAAATCTAGTGGCGGAGCTTGGACGAGGCTCGAGCCCCGCCCTAGCTTGCCGGATCCGGCGAGCCACGAGCTCGCCACCAGATTCGGCGAGGTCGCAGCTCACTAGAGCTCGGCAAAGCTCGCGGTGAGCTCGGGCGAGGCTGGAGCCCTGCCCAACTCGTTGGATCTGGCGAGTCACGAGCTCAACCTTGCCGGCCACAGCTGGTCGCTGGACGCCGTCGTGGCCGGTCGCTAGCCACTGCCAAAGAATAAGATGAAAAGGAAGGAAAGAAAAGAAATTAAAAACTCGATTTAAAAAAAAAAAGAAAAAAGAAAAAGAAAGCAAAAAAAATAAAATGAAAATGTATTGATAAAAAGAAGTAAGAGGGAAGAAGTCATGGAAAACATTTTCCTCACTTTAAAGGTTGTTATTTCCAATGATGGAAAACATTTTCCTTGACTAATTCATTTTCGTGAAACGAATGCCGGAAAATCCGGAAAACATTTTCCCAAAATCATTTTTTGCGAAACGAATGGACCCTTACTTTGATAAAACTTTTCAAGTAATTTTGAAGAGAGAGAGAGAGAGAGAGAGAGAGAGAGAGAGAGAGAGAGGGGATCAAAGGTAGTATGAATGGAGAATATTCAATGAACTGACCATATGGATACTACTTCCGTTTTCGTTACCATGTGCAGAGGACCAAACAGATTCACCATTATCATCATACTCAAACGAGATGTAGTTGACATCATCTTCTAACATCATCTTTTTTTGCTCCATTGAATTTTCCATCATCCCAAGATTGTCCACCTTGGCCCCCCAATGGTCCAACACACTTGATCGGGTATAGATGAGAGATTGGTTCCAAATATGCTCCTAGAGATTCAAGATGGGAACCAGAACTCCCATAGAATCCAATAATCTTTCCACCAGTTGCTGGAAATGAAAACTTCCTTCTGGTTTCAGTGCGGAATGGTCCATATGTCCTTTTATTGCTTTGGAATGTGAGTGAATGGATGACAGTAGAACCAAAATCATTCACTAATATATCCCGAAACTGAAATAAGAACTTCAGTTAGCCAGTCCAGATTTATCTGTACCAAACACATAAACGGTAAAGAAATGTCAATGCAACAAGTTGAGAAGCAAAAGCATGGTAGATGACAATGACTAGTGTGTGATGCTCTTGATGATCGAGATGATAATTTATGATCCGGAAAATAGTAGATTATCTTGCCTACTTCAATATCATGTTAACTATAATAGATGTAATAAGGAAGACAACAACCGGGGTGCATTTATTTTGCTAAAAAACAGGGATTTGGAAAACACTTTCCTAGAATTGATTGAATGTATCACTTACAAAAAATGAATTAACAAATGGATTTTCCTCATTAAAAAAAATGTTAGGAATAAATTCTTGTTGGTGATACATATTAATTAATGTTTTTATGTGATACAAACAATTATTTTCAGAAAAATATTTTTCAATTCATTGATTTTCCATGAAACAAATGCACCATTATTACAAACATTATCTCTTTAGTGCTCTTTGTCAGGAAAAAAAACTCATCTTTCGAACAACCATGCCTAGAGAGAATAACTAGATGTTATCCTACCAACCAAAATCTATATGCAGAAGGTCCATAGATATCCCTTATCGACTGTTTTAAAATACAAACATTTTAAAAAAGTGTTCAATTTTATGACGAATTGTTTTAACAAATCTTTTTCCAATAGAAACTTGCTTCCTGTTGATGGTGTCATACCTAAGTTCCAAAGTTAACAGTCTATCACTTTCACCCAGACGCCATCTTCAGCAATGGCAAGATAAGAATCATTGAAAATAAGGGGTAATGTTTATCAAACATCGAGTTCCTACTAGAGTAGTGTACCGTATTTCTTTTGCCACCATGAGTTGTACCGTGTCTGAAAGGAGGATCCTCCTCATAGGTAAAACTAACAGATTCAATTGCAGAACCAGAGACTACAACAATTTGTCTGATATCTACATGCTTGCCATCATCCCATCGGTTTTTCCCATTTCCAAATGGCCCTACGACTTTGAAGGGACATGGATAAAAGACAGGGCCAGAATGAGCTCCAATAGAATCCAGAAAAATGCCACACCTTCCATGAAAACCAATGATCTTTCCATTAACTTGTGGAAAACTGAAAAACTTCCCTTTCTCCTCACCAGTTGGCCCATGTGCCCTCTTATTGCTGTGGAAGGTAAGAGAGTTGATGACATGACAAGAATCTTCTCTAGTGTAGCCTGACACCGAAGTCAAGTATTCAGTTGGATAATCTAAATGCACCTATAACAATTGCAGAAGAGCAAAGTGAGTACCGATCACCTTTGAAGGGGGGAAAATTCTATGCTCTCCAGATGCATTATTTAGGTTAACTTTTCCCAAAACAAAAGCTATCTAATTATTGGGACGACTGGATTTTTTTCTCTTATTTTGTAGCACAGTTTGCCTTGTTCACTAGTCTTGTGCCATAACGATTGAACTCCATCTAGATTCCCAATTCTTTGCTCCATAATTAAATGGCATACTTGATGCTCTATATTGACAATGACAAGCACTAGAGTAATCTCTGATTAACTGTAACATCAGAGTAGGCAGATGACGCTAGTGTAATTTTTTTCTTTTTGGCGCCCTAAAAAATAATAATAATAATAATAATAATCTTAGCAAGGTACAACAAAGCCATTAACATATTGAGAGACGATCCAGCATCGAAGAAGTACCCAGTTGAAATTTATTAGGCAAGTCCGTCTTTTATGACTTTGTGACACCACTTTACTCAACCCCCATTCCACAAAGGAACGGTAATTGACAATTTCATAGAGAATAACATAATTAGACGTAAATATTGTAAATTAATAAAGTGAACCGTAATGATGGACTTGTTGACACTTGAAATTTTTGTCGACATTTTAAATAAATGTTTTGCAAAA
The DNA here is from genome assembly GCA_014182575.1 of Eucalyptus decipiens. NCBI lineage: Eukaryota > Viridiplantae > Streptophyta > Magnoliopsida > Myrtales > Myrtaceae > Eucalyptus > Eucalyptus decipiens. Next base: position 16,847,291 of record CM024611.1, on the reverse strand, counting down.
ATAAAAAAAGAAAAAAATGATTGAAATGAAAAGAAAAGGAAAAAAAAAAATAAGAAAAAATAAAAAACGAAAAAAAAAGGAGAGAAAAAAAAAAAAAAAAAAAAAAAGAAAAAGAAAAAGGAGGGGTTTTAACAACACGGGGAATTCTCTCGATGGGGGATTCACAATCGTTTTTCGATCTCTCGCTCTCTCTCTCTAAAATAACCCGTTCGCCCGCGGATTCTCTCTCACGAACTCTCTCTCGAAACCTCGGGCATTCTCGCTCCCACCCTCTCTGCATCTCGGAGAGCGATCTAGGGTTTGACGACTAATCGATTCAAGTCTCGCGCGCAAGAGAGATTCCGACGATTCCTCTCTGGCTGGATCTCGCGCTCAGGATCTATCTCTCGCTCTCTGGATTTGTCTCTCAGTCGATCTCTCTCTTGATTGAAGACGAACATATGAAGATCGAAGGAGTTCTTCGTTGTTACTTGATCTTTAAAATCTCTGAAGATGCTTCGGAGTAGTCGATGTGCCGATTTCCAGAAAATCACAGAATAAAGATTCAGCTTAGTCTTCTCAATCTTTACTTGTATATTTGTTGCGCAAAGATTCTGATTTCAACATATTTTGTTGACATTTAATTTCACTGATTTTGTTGAAGAAGAAGCTGAGAAAAACTTCTAGATTGCAACTCAAAGCGTACACCATCTTCAAATCGGTAGCCGAGGCGTTCATTCGATGAGTTCAAGGATCACAAAATCAAAGGCCAGTGTTCTTCATTTTCCAGGAGTTCCAATAACAAAATTGAAGCTAAGTGTTTGGTTTCCTCTTTTCTATTTTGGTAAGGAGTGTTATTAGATTCAGATCCTCCACTGATTTCAGTACATGTTCTTTTGTTAAATAGCAACTTCATTGTCACTGAATGGTGGACATCTCCGCAGGTCAGTTCTTGGCCGATTCATTACGGACCAAGGTGGGTGCGATGAAACTCCATTTAATATCATCCGATGAGGCGAGAGCTTCTCGTGTCGTGATTCATGATCGACAACGAAGGTTCGGGGCCAGGATGCATTGCAAATCTAATTAAAATCGATGTTTGTATAATCTGGAATTGATTGCAGTTGGATGCTGAGATTCTGTGATTTTCGATTTTGGATGAGTGACTCATTGTTTCGGCTGAAAGGAGGTGCTAGATGAGTTTTTTTTGACCTCGAGTCCTTCTAGACATATAAAATATACTTCTAGAGCTTCGATTTGATATGTTGCATGCCCTGAACGGACGTTGTTCATTCATCGAAAAACACCTACAAAGTTTGTTGATTCTGCAGTAGTTTTAGATTGATTTGCTGTTCTGATTGATTCTCTGTTTCGGATGACCTTTTGTGCAAATGACCTGATATGAGCTGGTTGCTGTGGTTTTCTGTGTTTGATGCCTCCATGAGAGCTGAAGATGGTTCGACTAGCTTTCCAGCGAGCTATAATACACCCTGATCCGATATCATTAGCCACATGAAATTTTCTTTAAAAGTTAGGAAGTAATTCTGGAAAATTGTTATGTTCTGCTCTGATGCGGAAATTTGTATGCCTGTTTTGACTGATATGCTTCGGTCCTTGGAACGAACTGGTAGATGATTTTATTAGGACTTAATGTCTTCTAGATAATTGTAATAGGCATCTCAAGCTTTAAAATGACATATTGCATGCCTGAATCGACCATCATTTGCCATGTTTAACATTTTTTTTTTCTAATCCATTCTGAAATCTGGAATTTGCCTTGGTCAGAAATGCATATTCTGTTTTTGGGTGGGCCTGATTGTCTGCCACTTTCCTACGATCTTTTGAGCATAGATTTTGAGGTTGATAATACCAAAAAAGTAAATCACGTGTGGGATGGTCTTGCTCTATTGTTCTCTTTTTTAGCAAAGTTCTGTTGTTTGATAATTGATATTATATATCCACCATCAAACCAATTTCCAACACTAATCACTTTGCCTAGTAGCTTATTTGTGTTCTACCGATCCAAACTCTGTGTGTTTTTGTTTGTAAAGATGTCCAGAGTTATGTTGTTCTTTAGTATCGATATTTCTTTGCTTGCTGTTCATATGTCCTGGTGTGTGAAGTTGTTTAGTTGTGTCATTGATGTGCTGTTTTTGCTGTTTCTTTGTGTATTGATTTTGCTGGTTCTTTGTTTTAAGGGCCAAATCATGCGTCATTGTCTTCTTGACATTTGAAACACGTGTTACAAGTTTCGCATTAATGCATGGCATATCATATTTGAATCTTGTTTGATGTGAACATCATGCACCCGTTTGGCTAATTGCAATCGAAATTTGTCAAGCATGACATTCTTAGTTCCAAGTCACTTGGCAATGTTAATGACTTGTGTGATCTCTTTGCATTCTGATTTATGTAATACATAAATAATTCATATGCGGAAGCCAAGATCGTTTATAGACAAACCTCCAGCCATTGTTTGCATTCACGTTCATCGAATGTCCTGGAAAATCAAGAAAGTAATAGGTGCACTCTACTAACCAAATTTCCTCACGTACTAATGGTGTATTCTAAATGTGAGGATTTTGTGTTAGACCTTGATCACCCGTCAGAAATGAACGTACGTTCCTTTTATATGTCTCCCATCAAGACGAGCGGTTGTCACGAAAGGGTACGAAGCGTGGAGTCGAATAGTCGCAACTTTAAGAGAAAATTTGGGTCTAATAAATGTGGGATCACAAAATAAATAACATTCTCCCACTTGATCCCATCATTTTCATCATACGGATCATTCAACTAATTCCACGAAAACTTTATGCTTAAAGAAAAGAAACAAAACACATGAATCATGGCGACATGTCCTCTAAGAGCGAGTAATACCTTCCATGTATCACAATGTATCTTATTTCTTTAATATCAGCCAATATGTGACAACGTATCTTAATGAATAAACCCCATGTTTATTCCAAAACCAAGGATAAATGTTATTCTCATAAACAACAAAATGTGTACACCAAAAATTGAGAATCAACATTACAACTGAATAAGAGTTTCATACAACAAAAATCGTTCAAATAACGACAAATTACATGATGGGACCTATTCCCATACTAGTTACATGATCCTTATACTTCATTGGTGGCATGCCTTTAGTTAAAGGATCAGCTATCATCAATTCAGTGCTAACGTGTTCAATGACCACTTTATTCTCCTTAACACGTTCCCTTATGGCTAAATACTTAATGTCGATATGCTTACTTCGACTGCCACTTTTGGCATTTTTAGCCATAAAAACCGCAGCTGAATTGTCACAATATATTCTTAATGGCCTAAAAATAGAATCAACAATTTTAAGCCCAGCAATGAAACTCTTCAACCATACACCATGCGAGGTAGCCTCAAAACAAAAAACGAACTCAGCCTCCATAGTGGAAGTAGCAGTCAAAGTCTGCTTGGCACTTCTCCATGATACGGCTCCACCAGCTAACATAAAAATGTATCCAGATGTTGATTTTCGTGAATCAACACAGTCCGCGAAGTCCGCATCCGAATAACCGACCACTTCCAGGTTGTCAGTCCGTCTATACATAAGCATATAATCTTTGGTACCTTGAAGGTATCTCATCACTTTCTTTGCAGCTCTCCAGTGGTCTAAACCTGGATTACTCTGATATCTTCCCAACATTCCCACAAAGAAAAGCGATGTCGGGTCGAGTGCAAACCCGAGCATACATCAAGCTTCCAACAGCAGAAGCATATGGAATGTTGTGCATTTGTTCCCTTTCTAGATCGTTCTTCGGGCATTGGTTCAAATTGAACCGTCACCCTTCACAATGGGTGCTATACTTGGTGAACAATCTTTCATCCGAAATCTCTCTAAGACCTTATTGATATAGGTTTCTTGAGATAGTCCTAAAATGCCTCGAGGTCTATCTCTATGGATCTTAATGCCAATGACATAAGATGCCTCACCCATATCTTTCATGTCAAAACTCTTAGAGAGAAATTGTTTCACCTCATGTAGCAACCTTTTATCATTGGTTGCAAGTAGTATATCATCCACATACAGCACAAGGAAACAAATTTTGCTCCCACTGACCTTTTGGTATATACATTGATCCATGACATTCTCTACAAAACCGAATGAAGAGATGACTTCATGGAACCTTAAGTACCATTGGCGGGATGCTTGTTTCAAACCATATATAGATTTCTTAAGCTTACACACCAAATGCTCACCTTTACTAGAGGGGAATCCTTTAGGTTGTTTCATGTAAACCTCCTCCTCTAGTTCTCCATTGAGGAACGCCGTTTTCACATCCATCGATGTAATTCCATATCAAAATGGGCAACCAAAGCCAAAACAATACGAAGAGAATCTTTCTTAGATACAGGAGAAAAAGTCTCCGTGTAATCGATTCCTTCCTTTTGAGTGAATCCTTTGGCAACAAGTCTGGCTTTATATCTTTCAATGTTACCCAATGAATCATTCTTAGTTTTGAAGACCCATTTACAACTAATGGCCTTTGCACCATTAGGTAACTCAACCAAATCCCAGACTTTGTTAGATGCCATAGAACTCATCTCTTCCTTCATGGCATTGTACCACAAATTGGATTTATCACTATCCATGGCTTGTGAAAACGTTTCAGGATCATTCTCAGCTCCAATATTGTAGTCAGACTCTTGTAAATACACAATATAATCACTAGGAATAGCCGATTTCTTTATTCTAGAAGATCTTCTCAATGTTGCATCAACATTCTCTTGAGGAGCATGTTGTTCAACTGGTTGTTCAACAGTTTCTGGTAATTGTTGAACAACTGGATCTACTAGATCAATATCAGCAGGTTGTGGAACTTCAACGATTGGTTGTTCAATAGCCGGCTGAGCTGAAGGGGCATTATAAGCAATAACCAACCCTAAACTTGAGGTGGAAGGTTGAGTGTCCGAATGATCTTTCTCAGGATCAAGGTCCAATCGATCGATCACTCCCACTGATCAAGTCATTTTCAAGAAATTTAGCATTTCTTGATTCCACAATCCTAGTGGTGTGAGATGGACAATAAAACCTGTATCCCTTAGACCTTTCGGCATATCCAATGAAATACCCACTTATGGTCCTTGGGTCCAACTTCTTTTCTTGTGGATTATAAATTCTCACTTCAGACGGGCATCCCCAAACGCGTACATGATGTAAACTCGGTTTCCAACCCTTAAATAACTCAAAAGGTGTCTTTGGGACAGCTTTGGTCGGAACTCGGTTTAATATGTACACTGCCGTCTTAAGTGCTTCAGTCCACAAGGACTTAGGAAGTTTGGAGCTGCTAAGCATACTACGCACCATGTCCAATAAGGTCCGGTTTCTTCTTTCCGCTACGCCATTTTGGTCTGGAGAACCAGGCATAGTATATTGGGCAACTATCCCATGCTCTTGAAGAAACCTTGCAAATGAACCGGGTGCTTGTCCATCTTTAGTATATCTACCATAGAATTCCCCACCTCTATCTGATCTCACGATCTTAATTTGCTTATCGCATTGTTTCTCTACTTCCGCCTTAAATACCTTAAAGGCATCTAATGCTTCATACTTATTATGAATCAAATAGACATACATGTAACGTGAGTAATCATCTATGAAAGAGATAAAGTATTTTTGACCACATGAGTCCATATCTGGACTACAAATATCCGTATGTATGATTTCTAATATTTCTGTACTCCTCTTGGCACCTTTCTTTGACTTGTTAGTCTGCTTTCCCTTTATGCAGTCCACACAAGTATCACAATCAGTAAAATCTAAAGTACCAAGTACTCCATCATTTACTAATCGCTTAATTCTTTCTATGGAGATATGTCCCAATCTCCGGTGCCACAACATAGAGGAATGTTCTTTCACAACACATCGTTTCATACCAGCTTTATCATGAACATGCATCGCATCATAATAGGCATTGTCTTGTAAATTAATTCGAAAAAGACCATCAGACAAAATACCACTCCCAACAATTTCAGATTTAAATGATAAATAAAAGTTTGAATCTGAAAAGTTAAAAGAGTATCCCAAAGGTACAAGTCTTGAAACTGAAATTAAGTTTCTAGAAAAACTAGGAACATAAAAGGTCTTTTCCAAATCTAAAACAAAATCACTATTGAGAACTAGTCTATATGTCCCAATAGCTTCCACATGCGAACGAATCTTGTTTCCTGAATAGATGCTTTGTTCACTTCCCACTGGCTTCCGGTGGTTTTGAAAACCCTGCATGGAATTCGAAATATGGATTGTAGATCCAGAATCAACCCACCAAGTATTGTGACTTACATCAGTCATATTAGATTCATAACAAACACAAGAGATTAAATTACCTTTCTTCTCGAGCCAGGCCTTAAATTTGACACAATCCTTCTTTACATGCCCCTTCTGTTTACAAAAGAAGTATTTGGATTCTTTCTTAATGTCAGCTTGGGGAGGTATTTTACCTTTTCCCTTATGCTTGCCATAGCCCTTATTATTTCTTTGTGTTGCCAAATGAGCACTTTCTCCCAATTCCATAACCAGTCTTTCTTCCTCTTGAACACACATGGTCATGAGTTCATTAATAGACCATTTATTCTTATGTGTGTTATAAGAGATCTTGAAAGGTGCATACTGTTGTGGGAGAGTGTTCAGAATATAATACACAAGAAATGATTCAGATATCTCAACCTCAAGGTTCTTAAGCTGAGCTGCAATGTTCCTCATTTGCATGATGTGCTCACGCACACCTCTAACACTAGTGAGCTTCAATGATGAAAACTTCATAATCAGGGTCATGGCATGCGCCTTCTCAGAACTTTCAAACTGCGCATCAATGGCCTCCAATAAGGCCTTAGCATTGCTATGCTGAGCAACTGAACCACGAATACTAGGAGATATCTTAGCTCTTATAAACATGGCACAAACGCGGTTGGACCACTCCCATTGGTTATAAAGAGTTATCTCAAATTTTGGAGTGCTCGAATCAGTAGGAGCGGTGGTTCGTCTTTCCTTATAGCATAGTTAATGTCCATCCACCCTAATTGAAGAAGAACTGACTCCTTCCAAACTTTATAGTTATCACCATTCAGTATGGGAACATCAAACTTAAATTCAGAGAAATTCACAGGTTGCGAAACTGCATATCAAATAATCATGCTTATGTCACAAAATTTGAGGCAAATATAAATAAATTATGTTTTACCAATGTAAACATGTCACAAAATGAATCACATAACATAAAAACTACATGTGGGCTAAGTTTTTAATTTAAATAGATTCATATTACTTCATGAAGAAACTACCATATTATATACCTTTTCTTAATCCCCGTGGGTAAATTAAGAAAATAATATGATATTTCTTCCTAATTAATCATATTAATATAATGAAAATACCTGTGGGATAAAATTCATCATATTAATATAATTAATTACAATTAATGTCCATTTCTAAATATGATCCGGAGGCTTTTATTATATAATTTAATTAATTAAAGATGCTGTGGCCACTCTCTAATTAATTAAATATATGGACCATTGGACATTTAATTTCATGTATAAAATAACATAATAAATAAATACATCAATGGCAGAACAGTAAATAAATAAATTGTCCAAGGGCATGATCGCAAAATTTTAAAAAAAAAATTTGAGGCAAAATCGTAAAAAGAGACGCGCGGAGGAGACGTCAGACGCGTGCCTGGCACGCGCTCGTTCCCGCGGCAAGCGCGTGGTCCGCACGCGCGCGGGAGCATGCCCCGCACGCGTGCCGTTCAGAGCGCAGGCGCGTGCAACGCACGCGCCTGGCAACGGCCGCGCGCGGGGATCCCACGCGCGCAACGGTTGCCGCGCGCGTGAGAGCGCGTGGATTCCACGCGCCTGCAACCGCAGCGTGTGCGTGGGCTCCACGCGCCTTCTTCCTCGCGCGAATAGAAGCCTTTCTTCGCCGTTTTTCGCCGTTCCGCCGCGGTTTCGCCGGCCGTTTCTTCTCCGGCAGCCCATTTCAGACAAAAATAAATAATGGGTTTTGAAGAGCAAGCCGGCACGACCACATGGATCCAAGTTTCGGCGAAAATGACTAAAAATTGGCCCCAAATCAGACGAAAATTCCCAAAACACAAATCCTCAACCACCGCGACTTCCGCCGCCCGATTAGCCTCCGGCGAACACTAATATGCCGAAATAACTCATGGCTAATATTCCTCATGGCGGTGCGAACGTAGGGGTCCGAATTCGAGGGTGGGTCGTGCGAATTTTGCCGGAATTTGAGAGTTTCTCTCTCGGCCTCAAAATCCGAGTTACTGTTCATCCTCAAAAATGGCCGAAAATACACCAAAAAACACACGAAAATATTACAAAACAAGGCAGAGGCTCTTAACATGCTCTGATACCAAATGTAATACATAAATAATTCATATGCGGAAGCCAAGATCGTTTATAGACAAACCTCCAGCCATTGTTTGCATTCACGTTCGTCGAATGTCCTGGAAAATCAAGAAAGTAATAGGTGCACTCTACTAACCAAATTTCCTCACGTACTGATGGTGTATTCTAAATGTGAGGATTTTGTGTTAGACCTTGATCACCCATCAGAAATGAACGTACGTTCCTTTTATATGTCTCCCATCAAGACGAGCGGTTGTCACGAAAGGGTACGAAGCGTGGAGTCGAATAGTCGCAACTTTAAGAGAAAATTTGGGTCTAATAAATGTGGGATCACAAAATAAATAACAATTTAGGGTTAAATGTTTACCCAAACCTTTTTCGCATTCAACCTTATATCATGTGCAAGTTTCACATTTTTGTATATTGTCTAGATGATCTTACGAACCTTTAAACATGCCTTGCATTTTGTCCTGTTTGTGACTTGAATTTGCTGGATTCATGTTCATGTCTAATGCCTATGTCTATTCGTTATAATAATGATTTCTATGCATTGTCTTAGTCATATAAGATGAGGCAAGGGAGCCTTGTTTCTTAGATTAGGTTTAGATTAGGACGAAGATGGAGACGGCGTAAGGCGTGAAGATGGTGGAGGTCGATGTCCACTCCGACTGTTATCATGTAATGCTCATTTTCCCGATACATGTCTCGGGTTCCATGCATTGTATAAAACCCGACGAGTTGCGGGTTTCCTTTCTTTCTCGATTGTTTTCTCTTTTATATTCTTTAGAATTGCATGATTAGGTTTACTGCTTTCTCTTGATTGTTTACTTCATGTCTTGCAATTTAATTTTCATTGATTGTTTTCCTTTCATTTCTTAGGAATAGAATATAATGAAAGTAATCCACCACGCATGATCATTTAGTATAGAATTGACGATCCTGAAAATATAAAAAGAATGCATGAACATGTTAGGAGAAACACAATATACTGTTTAGGTACCGAAAGGGTGCTAATAGCAATATTAGCGTAACCCAAGTCCCCGAACCTAGATATCTGGTTACGTAGGAATCGAGGGAACACTCTCGACCCTCGATTGGGTTTTCTAGCCGACCCCCAAAAATGAGGCTAGTGGCGATTCCTATATATTCTTAGGTTGTTAAACAACTAGACTGCATAAATAAACCCGCTGTCGCGCGGGGTACTAGCTTGGGAGAGCTTGCGATCTCGTGAGGCAACTCTCGTGATTAAAGTACCCCTAAACTCGACCTTTCCCCTCCTTGGATACTTTTCGAGGGGTGGCGAGATCGGGTCGCGACAGGACTCACATCATATGTGTGCTCTCCCATAGATCCACCATGTCTTGGCGAGCGCACAAAACACCCATTCTGAACATAGTCAATAGTAATGGAGCCGATCACTATTCCAAAGACAACCGCTATATTTGTTATACCATCGTATGTTTGATCATCAAAAGAATCTCCACCATGGCCTCCGAATGGCCCTACAGACTGACGAAGAGAGGAGAATGGATCTAAAGGTAATCCAATTGAATCAAGATGAGGATTCCTTACCAACTTCTCCAATATCTCATGCCACTGATTTTTCCTACTAGAAAGAAAGGAACCAAATCTCTTAAGAAACACTGGCAGACCACCTGCATAGTGGACAAGACTCTTGAACAACTCCTCATACCCTTCTTTAGGTTGGTCCTTGCCAAAGGCGTGGAGACTAATGAGTTGGAGCGATTCTTCAGAACCCAGTCCAGGGAGCATGTAGTTATCATCCACTTTGAGATCTTCCAGAAGCCATTCTTTTCTTGTAGTTATCAAGATTCTACTCCCATATTTGAACCATTCTCGATCTCCAGCGCCAAAATACTCAATTTGGTTCTTCTTAGTGATGTTATCAAGAACTAGAAGGATCCTTTGCCGACAGAGCTTAGCTTTTATTTCGTTGATGTTGTTGTTAAGATCATAAATTTCTAGATCTTGTATCTTCAGAATATCGTGGAAAAGTCTCTTCTGAAGAAGTAAAAGCGTATCTTGGTTTGCAACTCCAACATTTTCAAGAAAGCTAACCCCGTCAAATTCCCTAGAAACGCGATGGCAGACGGCTTGGGCCACCATTGTCTTACCAATTCCTTTCATTCCCCATAGTCCGACCACACGGACATCATCCTCTGACCCAATCTTCAGCAACGATATCACATCATCTACAAAGGAATCTACCCCAATAGCATCGGGGGAGTTTGTTCTGGGAATAATCTTTAAGAGACGTCCTACAATTTGCTCGATGAAATATGCTTGATCCGTGCAGTTGTATGGGAAGAACAAATTCAAATATGACTAACTACAGCCTGAAGAGACCATCAGCATATAAGCAAGAAACACATTAACTAAATTCAATCAACAGTAGAGTTCAAATCAAGCAACAATATGAGCTTTTGCGGTGAGTGAATTTATCCATCAAGTGCAACTGGGAATACAACTAACGAAAACATAATTTTCTTGGGGAAGATGGTGCATTACCCATTAGCATCATTATTCAAATGCCATCCTGACAAATTCCCAGCTTCTTTAAGCGAATCCCTCCACTGCTGCACCAGCAAATCGTCCGTGTGGGTGGCCAAACACCTTTCAAAACCATCCATGAATTGCCAGCTCTGTTTCCGAACGTCGTGTGGCTCAACATCGTAGAAAATGGGCAGAACCACATGACCCTGATGATCTCTGAACCTCCTGTTGCACTCCAGGATCTCCACCAGCTCGTTCAAGCACCACCGCGAGTCAGCGTAGTTGGCAGTGAACACGACGAGAGAAACCCTCGAATGGCAAATCGCGTCGAGCAGCTTGCCCTCAATGAGAATCCCTGTCTCCTCTTTTTCATTGTCCCCGAAGTAGTAGATCCCCGCTTGCTTCAGCGTGCGGAAGAGGTGGGCCACGAAATCCTTCCTTATGTCCCCGCCCCTGAAGCTCACAAACACGTCGTACTTCCACCTATGAACCGAAGCCGAAGAAGATGGAACGAGTCCCCCGATTTCTTTGATTTCCATGAGGACAATCTGGGATCGAGCGAGAGACCGCGAAAAAGCTCAAAACTTTTCCCCGCAGGCGAAGGCGTACGAATGAGAGAGAGAGAGAAGGCGCAAGTGGCGAATGAGAAGAAGGGACGAAAGTTCAATGCTTCGCCACCGGTACGCGCTCTGCTTCTTTAATGGAGCGTCGAGACCAGCTGGTCAGGGAGACTACTTATGGGTTCAAAGAACCGAAGAGGGCTTGAATCATCAAAACCAAAGCATGGACCGATGGCTACGTTACAGGGACATGTCTGAAATCGCGTACGTGGATTTGAAGCTCCAGAACGACGCGCGTTGATTGGCAGAAAGAAGATTTCTTCGAAAACTTCTCTTCATGATCTCTTCCCCCCTTTCTAGGTACATCTTAAATATTCATCTGCATGTTTAGTCACTTTTTAACTTAAAAAAGCATTTTCCAAAAAAAAAACTTAAAAAAGCTATTTCATTAGCTAATCTTAAATTTTTGAACCTAATGAGTAAATTATAGAGAAAATTTCAAATAGGGGTTTAAAGTGAAATCTTTTTTTTAGGGTCTAAAGTAAACATTGTTCTAAATAAAGATCTAAAGTGATTAGTTTAATATTAAATTAGGTTCCCAACTCACATGTGTTTCTCACATGTCACTTTTCAAGTCATGCTTGGGGGCAATTTCATCCAAGAGTGTTACAACCCGAACTCCAGGCACACGCACATCCCTCGGCGGTTGATTAAAATTATGCGACCTCCCAAGACGCGTTGTCGACCCATTTATTTTATCCCTAGGAAATTTAATGATTTACAAGTCCTTGCACTAGCAACTTCCAACCGGCCCTCTCAAAAACCTTCGGGGACTAGGATCACCCTAAACTTTGCTAACGGCAAGGCCAGTCAAAAGGTGTCACATCTCACGCCCACCACATCCGCACTTAGCAGATCTCCACGCTACGACCTTGAAAAAGGTTAGCCCACGATGGGGTGAGATAAAATCTCAGCGAGTTAAAACCCTAAGTCTCGATTAGGACACAAATTCGCCTTGAAGGCGGTCCTAAACACGCACCATACAGAACTTACCTCGCCTTGACACGTACTTGCACATTAGCTCAACATATATACCATCATTAGTTCAGCAAGCGAGGTTTAACAACCGGAACACATCATTTTAATCACATGGGTCCCGATTATAAGGCCAAACTGTTATGACACATCCCATACCGTGCCACATAATTTTGTCCCATAATAAGGCCCAACTATCACAACCACTTAGGCGTGTTCCAGTTGTTACGACCTAACGGCCATGACCAACTCAAAAGTCGGCGGTCATCCAGCGTAACTAGGTATCTCCCTGCTCCGTCGGGCACGGCAACATGTAGAACCCTCGCCTAGACAGCATTCCATAAAGGAGCATTGGTTCAGCCTCCACCGCGACTCGGCTTTTGGACCCTTGCCGGGCATTCGATAAAAATCGGGCATCGTCCCCAAACTCCAGTTGGGTGATGGGTTCCACTTAGTGATCATGCATGCACGTCCTCAATCAAACTCATTTCTTATCTTCCGTCAATTAGCCTAAAACACCAAAATTCCTTTGAAAACAATAAACCATACAACTCTTTTTTTTTTTTTGTTCAAAGTTTTCTGAAATAAATTTGTACGGGGTCACGTAATTAAAATTAACTCGCCAAACTTTGCATGCATTTGGTATAAAACCTCCTCGTTTTATTGAGCACATCAAATTTGGCATTCAAACCCGACACTTTATTTATTTTCTATTTTCCTTTCCAACCACCCCTTTTTGGAACTAAACTTTAGTAACACATTTTTTTTGTTCAAAAATTTTAGAAATAAATTCGTAGGTGCTCACGTACTCAAAATCAATCCATCAAACTTTGCATGCCCTTAGTTTGAAATCTCATTGTTTTGTCGAATAAATAAGTTTTAGTGTTTGGACCTGACACCTCATTTACTTTTTATTTAATAGCCGACAAGGTCACCTTTTGCAATAGTAATAAACAACCAACATAGAGTAATCAACCTCATGATATTACACATGAATTCTCAGCATGCCAAACATCAATCAAATCACAACATATTCATTTCCCAGCAAGTAGGATACAAAGAACAACTACAAAACCACAACCGGCCTTAACCGGTAGAAACGGGTCCACTAGCACATCTACGGGATTAATTCCAGAAACATAACCAAACGAGTTTAGAAAATTCTCAAATTTGAATATGTTATAAAAGACACTTAAAAAAAAATACTTTTTATCAATACACCTTGACCCAAATATATCTAGAATGAGAGCAATAAATTGCCTAAACTATTACAAAAACCGTGTCCGTGTTCAGAAATTACGATTTCCAAAATTAGTTTAGTTCGAGGTCCAAAGCTTGTCTGTTTGAACTAAAATTTGATTATGTTAAATTACAAGATGTGATGAAAAACTTTTGTGAAGAAACTCTTTCGAAAATTGAACCCTAAAAGTTGTTAAAAATCAATTAAACACCAAAAGGTCATTGCTTCCTACACAAACCGAGATTCTGTTTTGCATGTGACGAAGCTGAAATCTTGTTATTTTAAATCTATAAAATCTTGAATAATATATATGTCATATATGAAGATGTTTAGAACATTTTCCAAGAAGGAAGTAACCTCAAAATCGCTGTATATTTTGACCTACGAAAATCGCAACAACAAGGGTCTAGTAAACCGATCTATAGAGAAATTCACTAGATTAAGCTAAACCACCATCATTAGTGCTAATCTAACCAACTAGATTAACACTAATCCATATTAAGGCTAATCTAACTTAACACTAATCTGATCAAGCTAATTAATACTAATCTAACCCTTTAAGCGCAATTAACAACTTAATCAAGGATTATGGAGTTAACTCATTGGATTAGGGCAGCGGTGGGTTCACGACGATGGTGACGCGAAGGCGGTGAAGACCAGAGATTACCATGTCTCCAACGGAGCTCAAACGGTGAAGGAAACGGCCCTATAAGGGCTCTCGGCCAAAAGGGAATCTGGTTCTATGAGCTGTTGGTTGGGACTGTTGGGGGTGGCCGCAGTTGTTGCTGGTGGCTGGAGGAGGTTGCGGACGGTTGGACGGGCTGGTGGCAGCGACGGGCTGAGCTGGGACGGGCAGTTGCCAGCTATTTGTTGGGGGTTTGTTGGCAGCGGCGTGGAGATGGTGAGGTGCTGGTGATGGCATGAAGGTGGAGGAGGCTGGCGGTTGGAGTTGGTGATGCTGCTGGGCGTGAGGTTGAGTGTGGGCAGTGGATGATGGGGCAGCTAAAGAAGATGGTGCTGGAGGATGTGTGAGGTGCAGGTGGCAGCAAGGAAATGGGGGGAAATGAGCATGAAAGGAAATGCAGGAGAAGAAGAGGAAGAAGAAAGGTGGGCGGCTAAGGAAGGGGGCTCACGCATGGGGGATGGTGGGAAATTGGAGAGAGAAGAAGCCATGAAGGTCAAGGCTTTGGCCAATCCAAGGCCAAGCAAAATATCAAAGTAATGATCAAAATACCACAGAAGCCTTCAGCCATATAGTCAAGGGACCATCCAATGGGCATTTTCTTCTCATTTCTTCATAAATAAACTCTTTTTTGGTGGCAAAAAATCTCATGGCAACAGTCCATACGAATTTCCTCTATTTCTTTTTGCCGAATTTGATTTTTCCCAAATTTTCGGGCTTGACTGAAATTTTCCGAAAGATGATACGAGGTCCTAAATATAAATCGTGACACGTCCGAACGTTCGATTACCGAAAAGGAATTCAATTTTGTGGTTAAAATCGACCAAATGCGATTTTAGTACAACCTAACCTACCGGGTAGCTTTTAGGGATTTTAGCGCGTTTGACCTGTGGTCGATAATTTTTTATCCAGATTTGTACATTTACATAGGCGACTCTCAGTTGTCGTGAACATCGCAAGGTTTTAATTATGTGTCTCGAGTGTACTATCGATAGAAAATCGGGTTATAGCCGTTCGATGCGAATATCGCAATTGTGTGGAACCACCCGCACTTCGACTACGCAATTCCATCGAATCGACTTATATTTGTTCACTAATCGATTATAATGATATTGTATCCTTGTCAATTATTACGGTCAAACGATCGATTTCCGATTGAATTCTCTAGTCTGTCGTGTTTATATCCCTTAACGGCTTCACCTAATAAATTAGTTAACTTGTGAGAGACCAACTCAGAGTAAAATGACCATAGGCATGTCGACAAAATAACTATTTCATATTATCGAGACGAGGTTGAAATTTAGTATGTCACAACTCTTCTCATTTTATAAAAATTTCTTCCCCGAAATTTAAACTATTACAATCATTTTTAAAAAAATGTGTGGGTATTGACGTCTCATCGATTCTTCACTTTCCCACATGGCTTTTTCTGTTCCGTGGTGTTGCCAAACCACTTTGACCAAATGGATTGTCTTGTTGCGTAGTACTTGCTCATTTCGATCCACTATCTGGACCGGTCTCTCCACATATGACACTCTCTTGCCCATGTCGAATTCTTCAAAATTTAGCATGTGAGTCGGGTCAGGTTCGTACTTCCTCAACATTGACACGTGGAAGACGTCATGCACCTAAGCAAGTCTTAGTGGCAACGCAAGATGATACGCCAACGTCCCAATTCGCTCCAAAATTTCAAAGGGACCGATGTACGTCAGACTTAACTTTTCTTTCTTGTCAAAGCATGAAGTACCCCTCATCGGTGACACTTTGGGGAATACGTGTTCACCAACTTGGAACTCCAATGGTCTTCTCCGCTTATCTACATAACTCTTCTGACGACTCTAAGCATTCTTGAGTCTTTCACGAATAACTTTGACGGTGTCGACTAACTATTGAACCAACTTAGGGCCGGTAATCTCCCGCTCTCCAACTTCGTCCCAACAGACTGAAGTTCTACAGGTCCTGCCATACAACGCTTCCAATGGTGCTGTCTGGATACTCTGTTGATAACTGTTATTATAGGTGAACTCAACTAGATGAAGCTATTCCTCCTAGTTTCCTTCGAAGTCCAATATACAAGCTCGTAGTATGTTCTGGAGGGTTTGAATCGTCTTCTTAGATTAGCCATCCATATGCAAATGACAGGCCGTGCTGTACTACAGCTTCATTCTCAAGGTTTGTAAACTTTTCCAAAAAGCTACTGTGAACTTCGGGTCTCAATCTGACGTGATCGTCACTGGCACGCCATGAAGCCAAACTATCTATCGCATGTGCAATTCAGCATATCCGTCTAATGCAAAGTCTTTTCGTACGGTGATGTCCTCCATTCTTAGCTCCTCAACTGACATATCCATTAAGGTTGTCAAATGACCTTGGCAATCCACATCCAATAGCTGAGTCGCCTTAAGTGATGAAATTAAAATAGTCGAGGGTCCTCCTCGATTCCCAACAAACTCAAAACTTCCACCTAGTTTAAACTGGATAACAATCCTTTACAACAAGAAGCTTCTTGAGCCAAGCAACAATTCAATACAACTCGTTGCTTTTTTAGCCAATCCTTTTTAATAATAACATCAGAGTCATACATAGGCAAAATAGTTAAGTATAACTCTAATCATTGGTCCTCCTTTCGCCGACCTAATTTCAATAAACTGTATTTCTACAAGCTCGACGATACTTTTGCTGCGCCACTCTGATAAATTATCCTAGAAACACTACCCCTCCTATTCGGTGCATAGTCCGGTTCATTCCTGTTCCCTTCACTATCCTAGAAGCCTGCCAGGATTCGCTCCTTGCTCAAGCTCTCTGGCCTTAGTGATCACTCCCCGCCCTCATCGGACTAGGTTGTTACAGGCCCACTAGCTTTCACCCGGTTCATCCTCGAGCTACACATCTACTGAAGGGGTCCTGTTTCTATAGGGACTAACTCACAGAGATATTGTCCACTTTGGCCTATCCCATACTAAGCCTCACGATTTTATCCTTTGGCGCATGGGTAGGCACTATCCCAAGAGGTCACCCATCCTAGTAGTGTCCTATCCTAAGCTTGCTTATCCTTCAGGTTTAGGGGCACCAACTGGCTTCAGATGTTTAGTTGTAAACCATCATGAAATCTCTTTGTCCTATCCACGGAAACCTCTCGGTTGTTCTATCTGTGGTAGTGGCGCCTGTGCTCTCATGGGCCTGCTCAGACAGTCCTTCACCTGGTGGCTGTGCTAACCACATCCATAACACGCTCCCGTTATACCAGGACACATGTTTGGCCCATGCTTCCTTCTACAAATTCAGCACGCATCATTTGGGTTGGGTGCCGGCTTTCCGATCCTACTCTTTCAGTTGGGAGGAATGAGATACTTTCCTTCTGTCATTGGCCTCTTCCCAAACTAATTGCTATCTTTGCTAGGCTAGAACTGCGACCTAGATGCGGCGGCTTGCTCATTCAGGTTCCTCTCGATCAATTGTGCCTTCTCATACAAATTGTTGTAATCCTTAAGATTCAGCGGCACTAACGGGTCCTTGATCTCCGGTCGAAGGCCATCTCTGAACCTTCTCGCTCTGTCCACTGGATCCTCGATCAGTGTTGGGGCGTTTTTAGACAGCTCTGCAAACTTCGCCTCGTACTGATCCACTAACATTAAACCCTAACGAAGGCGCTAGAATTTTGCCATCTTCTACTCTCTAGCACAATCAGAAAAGTATTTCCCATTAAAGACTTCCACAAATACATTCCACACCGGAACCGTGCCTTCAGGAAACACTCTTCCCCTGGTGGCTTCCCACCAAGTGCTGGTGTTCCCCTGCAACTGGTAGATCGCTAGGACTACCTTGTCTTCCTCAAAGCACCTTAGTATTGCGAAAACTTTCTATAACTCTCTGATCTAGAGGGTTGTAGCCTCAGGATCGCCTGCTCCTGAGAATCTCGACGAATTCAACTTCAGAAATTGTTCTACCAACTTGTGCATCGGTCGCTCCCCGTTCCCATTTCTAGGCGGGACTTCAGTAGGTGCAGTTGTGACATTGGCAACGGCATTGGCGGTAGCAGTGGCGGCGGTGGTAGCAGCGGCTTGATTATGGGCCTGCTGCCCCATCATATTCCCCAAGGTCTCAAGCGCCTGCACGATCTCATCTATTCTAGGATCGTCGGGTGCTACTCCCTCAGTATTAGCTTATGGCGGTACTTTTTTCTTGCTGGCTTGAGCCGGCGCTCTTCCTCGGGTATCAATCCAAGTCGATGTCTTACCTCGAGTAACGGACGCAACTGCTCTCTTCTAAGAGTCCTCTGTTCAGGATCGCTGGTGCTCTTCCTCGGGTATCAATCCAAGTCGATGTCTTACCCCGAGTAACGGACGCAACTGCTCTCTTCTGAGGAGTCCTTTGTTTAGGATTGCTCATCTTGCATAATCTTTATAGAAACCTACTTTCCAATTCTAACATAGAATTAGAAATCTGAGTGACCTACACAAAACAATCAATTAATCACAAGCATCAGCGTAAGGAAAAATGCCTTTCTTGACTAACTATCCCATGACACCTTATCACTCCAGACACTAACCTAGCTTTGATACCACTTCGGGCAGGGATGTCACGCTCCAAACCCCAGGCATGCGCACATCCCTCGGCGGTCGATTAAAATTATGCAATGTCCCAAGACGCGTAGCCGACCCATTCATTTTATCTTTTAATTAAACACATGCGGAAGCGAATTAAATAAACACTCGGCCAACAAACAAAAAATAGGGATAGTCAATCAAAATAAAAGTTGCCGAAAACAACTTGTTCATTTAACCACTGTTGTCCCTAGGAAATTTAATGATTTACAAGTCCTTACACTGGCACTTCTAGCCGGCCCTCTCAAAAACCTTCAGGGACTAGGATCACCCTAAACTTCGTAAATGGTAGGGTTAGCCAAAAGGTGTCGCATCTCGTGCCCACCACATCCGCACTCAACAGATCTCCACGCTACGGCCTTGAAAAAGGTTAGCCCACGACAGGGTGAGATAAAATCTTCGCAAGTTAAAAACCTAAGCCTAGATTAGGTTGCAAATTCACCTTGAATGGGGTCCTAAACATGCACCATATAGAACTTACCTTGCCTCGGTGCATACTTGCATGTTATCTCAACATTTATACCATCATCATTGTAGCAAGCGCAGTTTAACAACCGGAACACATCATTTCACTCACATGGGTCCTGATTATAAGGCCAAACTGTTATGACACATCTCATACTGTGCCATACAATTTTGTCCCATAATCAGGCGCAACTACCACAACCACTTAGACATGTTCCAATTATTATGATCTAACAGCCATGGCCAACTCAAAAGTCAGTGGTCATCTGGCATAACCAGGCATCATCTCTCTGTCGGGCACGGCAACATCTAGAACCCCCGCCTAGACCGCATTCCATAAAGGAGCATCGGTCCGGCCTCCACTGCGACTCGGCTTCCGGACCCCCGCCAGGCATCCGATAAAAATTGGGCATCATCCCCAAACTCTCGTTGGGTGACGAGTTCCACTTAGTGACCATGCACGCACGTCCTCAATCAAACTCATTTCTTATCTTCCATCAATTAGCTCAAAACACCAAAATTCCTTTTAAAACAATAAACCTTGCAACTCTTTTTTTTTTGTTCAAAGCTTTCCAAAATAAATTGGTACGGGGTCACATATTTGAAATTAACCCACCAAATTTTACATGCATCTTGTATAAAACCTCCTTGTTTTATTGAGCACATCAAATTCGGCGGCCAAACCCGACACCTTATTTATTTTCCATTTTCTTTTCCAACCACCCCTTTTGGCACTAAACTTTAGTAACCCTTTTTTTTGTTCAAAAATTTTAGAAATAAATTTGTAAGTGCTCACGTACTCAAAATTAATCCATCAAACTTTGCACACACCTAGTTTAAAATCGCATTGTTTTATCAAACAAATAAGTTTTAGTGTAGTGTTGTTGTTGCTTGAGGAAGTGTTGTTAGATTGAAATGGTTTGAATTCTGATGTTGGATGGTGACTACTAGAATGACCGAATTGATTTGGGACTAGAAAATTGGGAAATCTTCATGAGTGCTTCGGTTTTGGACTTCGGATGTACACTAGATTTTGCATTGGTGAAACCTTAGGAATTTTGTTCACAAACTATTTTAGAAATCTCCCGATTTGCATCAAAATTCATATGTACAGTGGCACCATTCCCAAATGTTGTAAGAAATGTGTTATACTTTCAAATTTCTGAACTATTTATATAAATTATTCTAAACCATTGGAGTTGGGATCGAGATTAGATTTATCGACGTGCTAATCTCAAATTTTCCTCTAGTTCTTGATAAATCGTTTTGTTCCAAGCCGTGAAGGGTGAATACCATTCAAGTTTTATTTATGGATTCAAAAACATTAGAAGAATATTTGTGAAAGTTGGATTTTCGGGAAAAACCTAAGCGGTTCTCCATATTGGTGATTTAAAAATGTTTTGGCATTGAAATGATTTAATTACTATACTATGGTTGATGTGTTATTGCTGCCGTTGGACCCTCGGGACAATGATGCCCCGGGAGACGGGTTGCCTGGAGGATCGTAGTGGCGATGTTTTTGGATGCTTGGGGATTGGTGAGCCCCAAAGGTTCCCTGGGAGAATCGGGATGCCAAAATGCATGACAATACACGTTCCAGAGGGTAGGGGACACTAGTAACATAGTGAGCCTTGGTGATTCCTTGTGATGCTAGGTTAGGTACGAGATGCCTAGAGGTGTAACGTGACACGCTCTAGATGCCCGGTGACTAAAATATGGAATTGGAGGCCTTCGTGATGCTAGGTGGGGTGCGATATATCTGGAGGGATGCAAACATTGGTCCTCCGGAAGATGGTGGTAGTGAATCAAAAAATTTGTTGAGTTCTAAAGCTTGATTGTTCTGTTGTGCTATGCCATTGCGTTGGAAATCTTTATTGATTTAATGCATACTTATTTCTTCAGATTATGTGTTTTGTGTATTTTGCATGAAATCAGGTAATGATGGTTCTACATAATATAGTTTAGTAGATCTTTAATTGCTGAGTAGTTGTATTCACCCCTTGTGGGACTAACATATTTCAGACTAAGAAAGATGCCTCTACTACCCGCACCTCCTAGTACATTCTACGGGATCTCTATTGATTTACAATGGGAACAAACGAAGCATCAGGATCCTAACTTGCTGGGACTCACTTTTGTTCGAGTGAGGGAGATTGTGATGATCGACACCAATCTCCCCTCAAGGCCCGTGCGATAGGATGGGACTCACTTTTGTTCGACGGCCCCGATCCGAGGTCGAGTTCACTTACCATTCACTTTTTCTTTCCCAAACAACATGTCACTCTGATACCATTTCAATCGCAGCGGGTCCATACAACTTGGGGGTTTACATTTTTATTTTTATTTTTGTTCGGTCCCTTGCGCAATTTATATGCGGAAGCACATCCAACAACTCCCTTTCCTATATTCAGAAAACGATGCACACCTACTAAACATTTATAAGTAAAAGCCGAACACGTTTATTTACATAGAGCAGATGGACATCATTCATCGGTACATCAAAATGCCATAGTCTTCTATACTAGGCTATACTTCAAAAGATGACCGACATCTCCTCCCACAATCGTATGCTTAAGGTCCATCGACCGGTGTCGGCATCCAAAGGTTCCCTCCTTTGCTATCCTCCTTCTTACGGTCATATCCAACCGCTCAATCCATCTACTAATCTGAAATGTTGGTCCCCAAAAGGGGTGAGTACAACCACTCAGCAGGTAAGGAATCCAATAACAACTCAATGCATCATACAAATCATACATGCACTGCAGGCATAACTTACCTTGCAGCCATGCGCAATACTATCATGCGTCATCATGCCTTATCATCATGCATATCATATCATCACAATCATCATCATGGCATCATTATATCATACATATAATCCTTATCATGACATCGTCACATCACATATTATCATCATCATCATGCATATCATGCCATGGGTGATCATCATATCACATCACACATCATCACCATCATCATGCATATCATCATGCATATCATGCCATGGGTGATCATCATATCACATCACGTATCATCACAATCATCATGCATATCATCATGCATATCATGCCATGGGTGATCATCATATCATATCACATATCATCACCATCATCATGCATATCATCATGCATATCATGCCATGATTTAATTTTCATCTTTATCTTTAGATATGATCACCACATCACCCTTCCTCGATTCATCAATTTCATCTCATATTTTACACTCGCATCCCATGCGAGAAAAACCTCCGGGCATGTATCCAAGATACAATCGGGCATCCGGCCCCCCACATTCCGGGCATCTCGCATCCCAACTAGCATCACGAGAAACCTCCGGGCATGTATCCAAGATACAACCGGACTTCCGGCCTTTACCCTTCTAGCCAGGCATTTCGCACCCCAACTGGCATCACGAGGAATCTCCGGGGCTCGCCATGAAAATGGTTTCCCCTACCCTCCGGGCATGCATCATGATACAACCCCTCACCCTCCGGGTGTGTATCATAATACAACCGGGCATCCCGACACTCCCGGGGAAAACCTCTGGGCATGTATTCATAATACAACCAGGCATCCAAAGGGCATCGACTCATTCAAACCTTTGGGCATCCCGACACTCCCGGGGCATTGTCGGCTCACACCTCCGACGGTATCATCATCCACCACAACCTCTTACTCACATATCATTTTCCATATTCATCATCCTTTTTAATCTTATTATCACATGGCATATGATTCACACATGCATCACAATTCATGATCATACATACACCAATGTCATGTAACAATGCATCATGAATTCAATGGAATACATGGCCAATAAAATAATCCATTATTATTTTATTATTATTATTTTATTATTTTATTATTTTATTATTTTATTTATTTATATTCATAAATAAATATCACATTTAATATCTATGATTTTCCCAAAATCATAACATAAAAACAATCATAATACAACCAATAGAATGACAATTCCATACAAAATTCATGGCCAAATTGAATTTCACATAATTTCACAATTTCCACAAAATAACACATGATTTTCGGATAATGGCCAGATTGCACAGTTTCCAAATAAATTCGAATAAAATACTCATATGGCCTCCAAAAATTACAAAATTTTACAGGGTGATAGCCAACACATTTTCGTGCATTTTTCATGGAGAACTCTAAGCCAAATTCTTCATATATTAATTTATACAACTCTACAAAGCTTCTGGAACCTCTACCGTTTCGTCCAGAATGTACATCTCCGAAATATTTAGGTTTCACCCATCTATTCTCTTTCGTTTCCTCTGAAATTTGAGTATGTTATGTACCAAGATGTCCTTTACAAGTTTCATGAAGAGACCTAGGTCAAATAACCAAATTGTGATCATCTTTTAAGTCCTTGAAGTCTCGGGTGTCTCGGAACACATCACCAGAATCAATCGTCTCAAAGATCTAGCCGATTCACTAGGCTATACTCATTCATTTCTCTTCAAATTTGAGTATGTTGTAGTTTAAGATGTTACCTACAACTTTAATGAAGACAACAAAGTGATATCTCCAACAGAAATCAACATGCAACCAAGAAATCAACAAAAGGTCAGTGAAGATTTCACAGATCTGAGGTCTCCGTATAACAGAGCTTTTGACCCCTCATATCACCATTTTTTTCCATGAAATTCGAGTATGTCATACTAAAAGATGTTAGCTTCAACTTTCATGAAGACACCAAAGCCAAAATCGCACTCCAAATACACATGCAAGCTCGACTAAGATACTGATTACCACAAACCGAACGAAAACAGTCACATAGCTTGAACACATCCAACCCTTACCTCGGTTTTTCGCCCAAATCACACCTAAATCCGAACATGCAACCAACAAAACAAACATGCAAGAGAAGTTAAGGACTCCACTTGCCTCCAAGATGAACAATCAGCGATGAACGGCGGCGTACGGCGGTCGTACTAGGCGGACGAACGGCGAACACACCTCGGCTCCGCCTCCTTCCCTCTCAGCTCCTCTCCCTTTCTCTCGAACACCCTCTCTCTCTCTCTCTCCCTTTCTCGGCCAAAATGCAAGAAGAACCGGCCACTCCTCTTCTCTCTCTCTTTTTATATCCCCTAAAGCCCATGATTAGTAATGATTGATTCACCTAATGGCCAACCAATGCATGCTCTTCCCTTGGCCACTTGTCATTTGGGCTTTCTTTTTTTTTAAATTTTGGTTTGGGCTTGGGCTTAGGCCCATCCGGCCACTCCCTTTGGGCTGGTCGACAGCCACCTATTGGGCCCTGATGGGCCGACTAGCTTGGCCCACCAAGCTTTAGGCTAATGGGCCCAAGGCCCATTTCGAATTTAACCCTTTTTTTCTTTTTTTTTTTTTTTTTTGAAATTCCTTCCATAATATTTTTGAATTCAATTTTTCACCTTGGCCAAAGTCTCGGAATATTTTTAATTATTGAAATTTAAATCATATGGCCAAGCATTAATTTATTAAATTTAAATTTCCACAATCACAAGCATAATTCATTAAATTAAAAGAAAAATTGGCTAAAGCATAAGCCATAAAATTCTATCACCTAATTAAAGACATTTAACACACCTTAAGGCTTGGCTTTGAATTTCTGGGATGCCATTGCCATCGCCACCGGAGGACGACAATGATGGAGGATCAAGTGGCGTGGAGTGACCATGGTTGTGAGGACAACATGGAAATTTTTGGACGCCGGCAATGAATGATGGACTCTATGTATATAACTATTGGAAATGTCGGTTACCTTTTGAAATATAGCGAGTATAGGAAACTACGGCCTTTTGATGTACCAACTAACAATGTCCATCTAGTCTATGTGTAAATAAAAGTGCTCGGTTTTTGTCTATATGTGTATTTGGAGTGCATCATTTTTATGTGTAGGAAAAGGAGCTGTTGGATACGCTTCCGTTATATACATTGCGTAGGGACCAAAGAAGTGTGAAATAAAACCCCCATATGGATTCCCTGAAGTCCATTGATCATGAGCAAGAAGGACATCCAGGATGAGGAAAGAAGTGTGGCGACCCTAACGGATCGGAGGCCATCGAGGAGTGCCCAGCAGACATGATGAGTAAGTCTATTCCTTTGGCAAAGCTCAAGCTCTACTTGAGCTCGATTGGCGTCTATGGAGAGTGAGCATCCATCGGGGTGTTAGGAGAGCAGCATGGATAATGAGCACTATAACTTGGCTTCAATCATCGAGCCAAAGTGGAGAATTGTTAAATTATGTCTCAAGTTTGAGTGTTTGCAAAACGTGATTCGCTTGAATAAATTTTTTGATTATCTGATCGTGAAGATATTTTTCTAATGAAGAAGTTTTTTTGGTGGACTCCTTATAGCTACATAAAAGAGGAAATAAGAATAAAAAAAGGAGCAAAGTTTCTTTTTTTATCTGCAGGAGGTTATTAACGTGGGGCCCAAAGTCAAATATTTGACTTTGGGCATGCATATTCCACGTAGAGGATGTGGTGCCGCTGAAACTCTACGAAAGAAGCCTATGCAGCGTCTCTCTTCCACATGAAGCCAAAAGGAGTGGGCCCAGGTCAAACTTTTGACCTTTGGGGACACATATAAATATAAAGTGACATCTCCAAGAGGTGAGCGGCTGAAACCCTACGTGAGAAAATAAGAGCTGCACAATGTCAAGTTGAAGAGGAGCCACCCACGCAATCAAGAAAGAAGAACGCAAATCCATACGTATGCGAACCAGGCGTACGTAGAGCGTTATACTTTGAGCTTGAACACATGGAGATTTTGTGATGTGAATTTATGTCCATGTGAGTTGTTTATTTATAAACACTTTGATTTTGGGGTTAAATCTAGGTGTGGGAAACACTAGAGTGTGTGAGCGATTGTAAACTCTGATTCTCCTATTATAGTGGATTATTTGCTGCTGGCTCTCCCCGTGGACATAGGTATTGATACTCGAACCGAACTATGTAAATTTCTGGTGTCCTTATTATTTCTCGTGTATTTCTCTAGTGATTTCTCGTTGACATAAGTTATCCGCATATAGTGGATTATTTGCTGCTGGCTCTCCCCCTGTTGTTTTCGCGTATTATATTCCAACAAAGTTATCCCCAAACAAAAGATATTTAATCCCTAGAAGGACCAGTTAGAGGCAATATCATGCATACGCATGTTCCTTCTCTTATCATGGAGCACAATTTGTCTTTTTCACTAATCTAGAATCATTCTATTTAACTCCATCTTGAATTCCAATGCTTTCCTTCATAAGCACATGGGATTCTTGATGCTCTATTTTGACGAAGAGGAGCACTAAAGCAATCTTTAATTAAGTGTAACATCAAAGAAGTAGATAATGCTAGTGCAATTATTTTTCTTTAGGTACCTTAAAGACAAATCCTAGCGAAGACAACAATGTTGGAGAAAACTCCTTTATTGTTTTGAAATTGACAAAACGTTTCCATCGATCTAGTCTGAAGACTTTCAGACTCAAGTGTTAAAGTCTGAAGAACTCCAGACTCTGTTGTCAAAGTCTGAAGACTGCTAGACTCAAGACTCAAAGTCTACCCTCACTGATAGTTCCTAGAAAAAGAAAGAAGACTTATCCATATGACAAATTACCTTCAAAGATTCGATTCATATGTTTTTGGAAGACCTTTTTGGCTAGATATATCATCATCAAGATTGATTATTCTTATTGGAATCTACTATGATTTGAAGATCGTTTGAAAGGTGAAGCAAACTTGGAAAGTTCTACTTGGAAACCAAAGATTCTGATTGTATGGGCGAACAGGATTGATGAGCTTTCATCACAAATCTCTCAACGACTTGAGATCACCTTATTTGATTCTGTCCAATAGGTAGATTGGAAAAATTCCTTTGAAATTGCCAACGGTCATGAAAGCATGAATGAGTATTTAAGGCGAACACTCTAGTTGTTCGAAATAGTGCATGAAAGAAGAATTTCAAAGTCTGAATCTTTTAGTTCCTCATTCTTTCAATTCATTAAGTTCAAATTGTATACAAAAGAGAGAAGCTTATAGTGAGACTTTGTGAAGAGACTAGTCGAAGATCAGAAGTTGTATAATCTCTTTTGATTCATAGTAGAAACTAGCCAATGGGGTGTCAACGTGGGAGAGTGGATATACGCTTGGATTAAGCCAAACCACTATAAACCTTGTGTTTAATTTCTCTTACCCTAACCTCCTTATCTTACTCATTGCTTTACTTAACTACTTTATAGAATTGTTCAAAGCTGTTTACTTATTATTATCATCCAAAGGTGATCTATTTTTTAAGTCTTACGAAAAAGAAAATTTTTATATACATCTATTCACCCCTTTAGGTGTGGGTACTAGCCATTTCAATTGGTATCAGAGCTTGGTGCTCGGTTTATAAAAGTGTTTTTACTTTTGAGTTAAAAGATCTTCTATGGCTAGTATTTTGGCTCCAAGTTTGGGTAAAGGCCAAAGCAACACCAGACCTCCCTACTTTGATGGGAAGGAATACAACATCTGGAAAAACAAGATGAATGCATTCTTAAGATTGAAAGATCCCCTAGAATGGGATGTGGTAGAAAAAGGAATCATTCCTAAAGCTACATTAACATCTGGCAGTTCGGAGGTCTTCAGACTTTGATAAAAGAGTCTGCAAATCTTTAGATTAGACTGATGGAAACATTTTGTCAGCTTCAAAACACTCAAGGAAGTTTTCTCCAACAATCTCCCTTTTTTGATGGTGACAAAACTTTCCTGCAGATTTGGATAATTTTGACCTACAAAACATTACTCAAGCAAATATGGATATCTCATAAAGATAAATGGTTTAGTAATAACATTAAAATCTGCATCCATAGAAAGTAGGTTAGTCTTGTAGATGAACAAAGCCATGAGATATCAATAGTACTTAAGATAAACAAATGTTCAAACAGTCAAACCCAAATCTAGTCCAAATCCAAACAGCCAAATACAAAAGTCAAGTCAAAACATCACAAAAGTCAAGAGTTCAAAAGTTCAAAGTTCAAATCAAATCTGCACCACATCTCTCCCCCTTTTTGTCAGCATTAAAAAGGTAGAGATGAAAAGAGAATGGAATTAAGATTGCCTAGGAATACGAACAAGCTGGAAATCTCCCATTGACTGGACAATGTCTTCCAGCTTTTTCAAGTTCTCCTTCTGTTGAGCGACATTTTCACCCTTAGCATTTGCCTAAACTTGAAGAGCAAGGACTTGGATTTGATCATGCAAAGAAACTGAAGAGGTTTGACTTGCATTTTGTTTGACCTACATTTTGCAAATTCTGTACTTCGTATCCCAGAGCATATATTTGACCCCACATCTCTAAGAGAACATCAAAAATTCTGTGAAAATCTGCTGAATTATCAATTTGAGTGCTGGCTTCTGCACGATCAGACGGTGTATAGGCAGATGATGGTAAATCAGCATGGTCACACAGATTTGATGATGAAACATCATGACCCTCCTCAGGAAATTAAGAGGCATAGATGTCCTCTGGATCTGCTGGAGAACGGCTTACTCATTCACTAGTGACAGGAAATGAGGACATTCCTCTTTTCTCATGATCTCCCCCTATTTCATCATGCTCTGCTTCCGCTTGATCTCCTCTCTCCTCCTCCTCCTCCTCTTCTTCTTCTTCTTCTTCTTCAATTATTTCCTTCTCTGCATCTCTCTCCTCTTCTTCTTTATCCTCTGCTTCCAAATCTTCTCTCTCTCCAGTATTTTGTTTAGTCTCATCCATGTCTTTTTCTTGTCTCTCCGTTGATTCTGGAACAGAACGACTCAGGTTCTTCAATGCCATTGCAGAAATAGTGATATCATCCTCATCCTCTTCATCCTCAATGATGATAACTCTTCTTTTCTTGGATGGAGCAACCATGGGCTCATTCCATTTTCTTTTTGCAGCCGAAGAGATTTGATGAGTCTTGACAGGGGTTTTCTCCTTGAATTTCTCCAACGCCTTGTTGAGTTCCT
Organism: Eucalyptus decipiens; assembly: GCA_014182575.1. Lineage (NCBI taxonomy): Eukaryota > Viridiplantae > Streptophyta > Magnoliopsida > Myrtales > Myrtaceae > Eucalyptus > Eucalyptus decipiens. The sequence goes on along the minus strand of CM024611.1, from coordinate 16,817,827 downwards.
TTAGACGCATTTTAGAAACCATTTTCAGTCCCACCACCATTTGATCACACGTTTTAACACAGAGAATCTGGGGAGGCTGAACGTTCAAATGTCTGAATAACTTGTTCACAAGAGCTGGATAAAGAAGTTGACCCTTGTCCTTCACCACTGCCCTCTACATGTGGAACATAATAGTGTGTGGAAGAGAAAATTTTTTACCAGCATTGATGGCATACATCAACTTTGCCTCTGAGTTTGAAATGTCGGTTTTGGAAGTTGATTTTGGTCTGAGGTAGTTAATCACAATTTTGTGTAGCAAAATGTTGGTCGCATTCATCCTCAAATAGGAAATCTTTCCTTTCGTCCTTCTATCCTGAACAAGTTCCAATGTTGCACAAGCAATAGACATATTGATAGGTTGATATCTCCCTCTTTTAACTCCAATCACATCAGCCAACATATTCATGTCCACCACATAGTCCCGATCTCGAACACTAAAAGAAAATCTATTCGCATCCAAAAAACTAAGATTCGAATAGAAATAAGTAGCAAGTTCAGCATAAGCTTCTGTAGATTCAGAACAAAACTGTTCGAGTTGAAGAAGACTGAATTTTTCTCGTAGATTGATATTCACAGAGTCAAGAAAATCAAAATCCACACTTCTAGGGTTTATCACCCCACGCTTCAGCAACTTAGAGTACAATTGCTTGTGTTCCTCCGATCGAAATAAATCCGTCCTTTTGCTTCGGATTTTCGTTGCAATACCCATTCTAGGTTTAAACTGACTGTACAACTTGTCATCATCGTTCCCATCTGGTTGATTAAATCCTCCAACCCGTGGATTCAATTGGGATATTAGTAAAGGCTTCTTCCGCCGACCCGCAGGGGCAATTCCCGAACGTTCCATGGTACGTAAGAAATAGGTTTCATTTCGATACCCTTTATCTTTCAAAAATTCATCAATATAATTCAAATGAGTACCACCCATCTTCAAAGCACGGTAAAGCTTATATGTAAAGCCAGGCTTAAGAGTTCTTACGGGTTCTGCGTCTTCGATGATTTCTTCCTCTTCTTGATGTGTAACATTCTGAGATCTAGAAGGAGAAGATGGACGCTGTTGAGAATGTTGTGGGCTCTGCTGCTATCTAGAAGAATCTTCTTCCTCGGTGAGATTAAAGTGTGTAGGCCCCTCACGCATTTGCTGGTCCCTTGTTCGCGATCCTCGAAGACTTCCTTTGAGACGACATCTTTTACAGTCTTTGAGAGATTCCAAGCTTGTTTCCCAAGAAAAATGAAAACTTTTTCGAGGATTGAACAAAAGAAGGAGACAGAAGTGGAAGATCGGTGCTCTCTTAGGGTTTTTGTGAGTAAAACGAAGAGGAACCAACATTATATAAGACAGTCGAAGAAAGACATACGGAATGTCGTAAAGAAGAAATATAAAGATGCATTTTAAAAATAACCGTCTTTTCAAAAATTAGATAACTGTCATTTTTAAATTTAACTTCTTTTTCGAAAAGGTAGGTTTGCAATAATTACGGAAATTGAAAATAGCTACAATCAATTACGGATAGATGATTGTACCTTTTCGAGATTTGATCTGAGAGATAATAAAATAACTTACAGTCAAAAATCTTGATTGTCTGAGTCTGAGTGTCTTTAGACTTTTAGTCCTGGGTCTGAACTTCCTCAAACTTTAAGATATTGAGTCTGGAACGAATAACTTCAAATTGATTTTTCTCCAAAGGCTTTGTAAATATATCCACTAGTTGATTCTTTGAGTCAATAAATTGAATCGAAATTTCTCCATTTTGAATATGACCTCTAATGAAGTGATGTCGAATTTCTATATGTTTTGCTCTTGAGTGAAGAATCGGATTCTTGGTGAGATTGATTGAACTTGTGTTGTCACATTTGATTACAGTGCATGAATCTTCGATTCCAAAGTCTCTTAACTGTTGTTTTATCCACAGAATTTGTGAACAACAACTTCCAAGAGCTATGTACTCTGCATTTGCTGTAGAAAGAGCTAGTGTACTTTGCTTCCTTGAAAACCAAGACACTGTCCTGCTTCAAAGTAGTTGACAGGTACCTGAGGTACTCTTTCTATCAATTCTGCATCCGGCTAGATTTGCGTTTGAGTATTCAAGAAGAGTAAAGTCTCTCTTTTTAGGATACCAGAGACTCAAGTTTGAAGTTGAGGCAATGTATTTGATAATACGCTTTGTAGCACTTAGATGAGATTCTTTAGGGTCTGATTGAAATCTGGCACAAATGTAAATACTAAACAAAATGTCAGGTCTAGCAGTAAGATAAAGAAGTGAACCAATGATAGTCTTGTATAGTTCTTGGTCAACTTTCTTTCCTTCCTTCATCTTTGTCTAGCTTCAAGAAATTTGACATTGGTATATCAGTCTTTTTGCAATTTTCCAGCCCAAACGTTTTGACAAGATCATTGGCATATTTTTCTTGATGAATAAAAGTTTCTTCCTTTGGTTGTTTCACTTGAAGCCCGAGAAAGAAGATTAGTTCACCCATCATGCTCATTTCAAATTCATCCTGCATAGACTTAGAGAATTTTTTGCACAGACTTTCATTAGAAGATCCAAAAATAATATCATCAACATATATTTGAACAAGTAGAAAACTTTTGCTTTCTCTTTTGATAAACAACGTAGTATCTACTTTACCTTTGATAAAGCCATTTTGAATTAAAAACTTACTTAGTCTATCGTACCAAGCTCGAGGTGCTTGCTTTAAATCATATAGAGCATTTTTCAGTTTGAATACAGAGTCTGGTTTCCTTGGGTCTTCAAAACCGGGTGGTTGTTCCACGTAGACTTCTTCTTGGATAAATCCATTTAGGAAAGCACTTTTGACGTCCATTTGGAATAACCTGAAATTCTTATAACAAGTAAAAGCAAGTAATAATCTAATTGCTTCTAACCTCGCTACTGGCGCGTAAGTCTCATCATAGTCTATCCCTTTTTCTTGCATATATCCCTTGGCCACAAGTCTTGCTTTGTTTCTTACTACCTTTCCTTTTTCGTTCATCTTGTTCGTGAAAACCCATTTAGCTCCAATGATAGATTTACCTTTCGGTTTATGAGTCAATTCCTAGACATCATTAATACTGAATTGCCTGAATTCTTCTTGCATAGCTTTAATCCAGCTTTCATCAGTTAAAGCTTCTTCTATGCTTTTGGGTTCTATTTCAGAAATAAGAGCCATAACACTAGACTCTTCATGCCTTTTGGATTTTGTGCGAATTCTTTCATTAACATCACCAATAATGAGATCTTTGGGATGACTGGACTTATGATTCCAGTTGCTGGTTGATTTGTCAGATTGTTGATCTTTTTCCTCATTTGAATCTTCGACAATCATTTGTTACTGGTCTTCTGAAATCTAAGCTGCTTTTGGAGATTTAGACTTTGTAGAGTCTAGAGCAGGTTCAGATTCTTCAAGTTGAGTTTGAATCGATTCATTTTGCATAAAGTCTTGAAATTTGACATTCATTGATTCCTTCATAGATTGAGTCTTTTTGTTATATACTCTGTAAGTTTTGCTAGTGGTTGAATAACCAAGGAAAATACCTTCATATGATTTTTCTTCAAACTTACCAACTCGATCATTTGCATTTTTCAATATAAAACATTTACATCCAAACACATGAAAATATGAAACAATGGGCTTCTTTCCTTTGAACAACTCGTAGGGATTTTTCTCTAGAATAGGCCTTAGAAAAACTCTATTAATGATATAACATGCTGTAGAAACTGCTTCAGCCCAAAAACTTGAAGAGATGTTACTTTCAATTAAAAGAGTTCTAGTCATTTCTTGCAAAGATCTATTCTTCCTTTCCACAACTCCATTTTGCTCTGGAGTATATGGAGAAGAGAACACATGCTGAAAACCAGATTCATCACAGAATTTTGTAAAGTCTTGATTTTCAAATTCACCTCCATGGTCTGTCCGTATTCTTGAAATAACATACCCTTTTTCATTTTGGACATTTTTAGCAAACTTTTTAAAGTAAGAAAAGGTTTCAGACTTACTTACCAGGAAATATACCCAAGTGAATCTTGAATAATCATCCACAATCACCAAACAATATTTCTTACCTCCAATGCTCTGAGTTCTGGTTGGTCCAAATAGATCCATATGCAGAAGCTGCTGTACATGATTAGTGGAAACTTGATTTGTTGGTTTAAATGAGTTTTTTACCTATTTTCCCAACATGCATGGTGTGCATAGATCAGACTTTTGGTATGACAAATTGGGTATACCACGAACAAGCTTCTTTGCTGAAATTTTGGTTATTTGCTTCATGTTGATGTAACCAAGTTTTCTGTGCCATAAGTTTGCTTCTTCTTGAATTGAGATTAGACATTGGGTTTTATCTGGTTTGACATCCAAGAGGTAGATATTTCCATGTCTTCGACCCGTGAAAGACTAGGAGGAGTCTTTATTGGTTCATGAACAGATTCCTTCTTGAAAATTGATTTTAAACCCGGTGTCGCACAACTGACTGATACTTAGTAAATTGTAGTTGAGTCCATTGGGTCCATATTTGGTACCCATATTTTCTTGGGTCCATTGGTGTTAGTATGATATACGGTCTTTGCCCATACCTTCTTAATAGGTTTCCAAACCATAAGACATTCTTTCTCAAAATGATCTGAGCTATTGCACTTAGAACATCTAAGAGCATTGCGACCAATTGGTTTTACAAAAACTTTTTGGAAATGATTTTTGTAAGTATCTCTTGTAGGTCTTCGCTTAATTCTTTCCTTTACTTTAGGAAAATCAATTAGAGGAATGGTTTTCGCAGTCATTCCCAAACCAGATTTATTGAAATAAGGTCTTTGTCTTTGAAAGAATTTTCTCAAGTTTCTAAGATCTATAGAAAATCTTTTAGAAATATTTGAGATGTCATTTTTCAAGAATGCATTTTCTTTTGAAAGATTGTTTGCATTTTCTTTCAAAGTAGTAACACTTTTGTCTAGGCATTTTTTTGACCTTTTCTTTCCAAACATTTTTTTGAGTTGCTTTTAGAGCAGAATTTTCTACTTTTGAGTTCTAGAGACTTTAAGGGATTTTCAAGTCACTTTTAAGAGAAGTTTTGAGACTAAGATACAATTCATCAATGTATGTAGAGACTTTAGTAGGGATTTTCAAGACTCAAGACTTAAGACTCAAATTTACCTCGATCGAGGATTATGATTAAGGATTTCATCCTTCTGGAGAAGACCTTTTGGCTGGATAAATTCAACGGATTCTTTGATTCGTATCTAGATCAATTGAAGATCCGATAATCGAGTATTCTTAAGTTCTATTTGATTGTGCCATGAGACAAATGTTGGCATAATCATCATCACTTTTGATTGATTTCACATTTTGTATCATGATGGCATAAAGGAGTATAAAAGGAAGACCAAGTTTCTTGATTATTAGTCGATACGGTTTGCGAATTTTTGAGTGCCTGAGTGTGGTAGTTTTCTCAATTTTCCTTTGTTTTTCCTCGAAGAGGAACAGCCGGTTGAGTCTTACGATCGATGTGTTCATTTTTCTTACATTCAAAGGTACTAGCACTAGCTATATACATCTCTATTGGTTTCATCATCCTCAACAGACTTAGTTTTTTGCTTTTGAAAGCTTTGTTTCTTTGGATTGAATCTTCTTCCCTTTCTGTTTAGCTTTCTGAATCTTCTTATCATGAAAGCAAGCTCTTCATCATCCATATCGTCTTAAGAATTTGTGACATCAAAATCATCATTAGATTTTAATGCAATGGATTTCTTACCTTTAGGATCTTCATCTTTGTTGATTCACCCCACTTCATAAGACTGAAGAGTCCTAATCAATTCATCGACAGAAAGTGGCATAATTCTTTGTGTCTCCCTTATTAAGGTCTTTATGTGATTCCAATCCTTGGAGAGTCCATGCAATAGCTTGTTTACTTTCATGGGATCTGAAATTGGTTGACCTTGATTTTCAAGACCATTCACGATTTTTGTAAAACGACTAAACATGTTAGTGATAGATTCTCCTGATTTCATTTTGAATGCTTCATATTGACCGAGCAGAATATTGATTCTGGTTTCTTTCACTCGATCAGTTCCTTCAAAGGTGATGTGTAATATATCCTAGACTTTTTTAACTGTAACACAAGAAGATATTCTGTTATATTCAGTAGGTGATAATGCACAATATAAAGAATAAATTGCTTTTGCATCAAGAGTTTGTCTCTTGCTTATCTCTTCTTGAGTCATTTCACTAGACTCAACAGCTTCTTTTCATCTCTCTGAGACAGGTGCAGCTTTAGGAATGATTCCTTTGTCTACCACGTCCCATTCCAGAGGATCCTTTGATCTTAAGAATGCCTTTATCTTGTTTTTCCATATGTTGTATTCATTTCCATCAGAGTAAGGCGGTCTGGTATTGCTTTGCCCTTCAACCAATCCTAGAGCCAACATACTAGCCATGGATCTTTAACTCTAAAGTAAAACACTTCAAATTAAGTGAGTACATAGGCTTTGATACCAATTGTGAAAGCTAGTACGAGCACCTAGAGGTGGTGAATAGGTGTAAAAATAAATTTCGAAATAAATGTGCAGCACTTAATCAATAATGAAAAGGAAACGTCTCTTGTAAACAAAATGATTTACGGTAAAAGTAAAAAGTGTAGAGAAGAGAAAATGAACACAGAGATTATAGTGGTTCGGCTTAATCCAAAACTACGTTCACTTTTCCGCACTGACAGCCCATCGGCTGGATTTTATTATGAACAAAAGAGTTGTTATAGAAAAGCTCTGCCTTGATTCCACGGTGTAGAGACTCTACTACACTTCCTCAAGGTCTCTCAAAGATATGAACTCTCTTTTGTATACAAGATTTCGCTCAACAGTTTTATTGACTAAGAACAAGGAGCTTCAGACTTTGGAATTCTTCTATCACGCACACACTCAAACAATTGGAACGTCTTCCTTATATACTCCTTTATGCCATCATACCCGTTGGCACTTACCAAAGGAATTTTTCCAATCTACTCGTTGGACAAAATCAATTAGGAAGATCATTCGAGCTATTTAAGGAACATGACGATAGCCCATCAATCCTACTCGCCCATACAATCATGATCTCGGTTTCCATAAGTAGCACTTTCCAAGTAACTTCGCCAATCAATGGATCCAAAATCCCTGAATCAATCTAGATTTGAATAATGGATTCTGACATGCTATATCCAGCTAAGAGATCTTCTCCAGTCGATAAAATCAAAATCCTTAACGAAACATCTAGTTCTGAATAAGTCTTCTTCGACGGATTAGAAACTGTCAATGAGGATAGACTTTAAGTCTTGAGTTTGGCAGTCCGGAGGTCTTCAAACATTGATAGAAGAGTATGCAAGTCTTTAGATTAGACTGATGGAAATGTTTTGTTAGCTTCAAAACACTCAAGAAAGTTTTCTCCAACAAATATAACCTGACACTAAGGTCAAGAACTCATGAGGGTAGTCCATGTTAACCTGTAGATTTAGCAATTAATTGTCATATTGATCAATATCAAAGATGATAGACTACAGTGGCCTAAGCAAACATCTCAACCACGAACAATGTAGAAGTTTAAGACTTAGACCCAAGAATTTCTTAAAACTATTGTATGGATGGACTACTATTCTTACGTCATACTTTCAAGGTCAAAAATCGAAGATGATAGACCATTGGGTTCTCTAGTGCACTTTGCCGATTCGCTTTCTTTAGTATTAGAAAAACTAATCGTACAAGGTCACTTTCATGGAGTCCATCTCGCATAAAGCATATTAATGGAACTTTTTCTAATGTAGAAAGCAAAAATCACCGGAAAAAATTCAAACAATCAAAAGACAATTTCAATCATTAAGTGCATTTGGACGGGTTTCATTTCCCTTTAAGAAACTGTCCACAACCCATACTTTATCATTGTCCATCATGTATGCAGGTTACTATCACTCACAATTTAGTTTGATAAAGGTTTTATTTTATTAGAAAACTAATACTCGATCTAATGGTGGCGCAAGGTAGTGGGAGGTGCCTAAGACCTTCACCGTACCTTACCGAACCACATAAAAACATTCCTTCTAAAGTAGCTATTAATATCAATAAGAAAAACTCCATTATTGTCATTTCAGTACATTCAATGTGCTTGTCACGACCAATTTTTTCGGGTGTGAACCACCTAAGGTTTGGCTAATGGATTGTTAAGCCTAGACTTAACTCGGGCTCTCCCAAGCTCATATCAATTCGTGACTTAAGTTCAAATTTCTTAACATGCAATTGATTTTCAATTAGGAGTCGCCATTAATCTATTTTTGGTGGGTCGATTAGAAACCCAAGTAAAGTAACGGGAGATTTACTTTACTCCTACGAACTAGAGATTCATGAGTTCGGGGACTTGATGACGCTAGATTTCTCTAACGCCCTTTCGGTACCTTTCTCTTTTATTTTGAAAATTGTTTGGCAAGCAACTTGAATTGATTTTAAATTATCTCCCTAACATGTGAGGTGATCATGCGGGTGTGCAAACCACCAATTTAACACCCAAGAAAGCAATAAATAAATTATGAGACTTACCTTGTAGCAACAAAAGCATCTGCGTTGTTAGATCAGAATTTACATCAACCCTAAATATGATTTCTAATTAACACGCAATTTCTTTTTGTTTTCACTTTTTAATAAGAATCATGCAATGTTACTAATCTAACATGCAATGATATGGCATGGCAATATGACCCAAACTATATGAATGAATAAAACGACTTCCAAAGAAATGCAATAAATATGCAATCTAAATTTATCAAATGATCTAACTCTAATGACAAGGAAATTCTAATTAAACAAACCTAGCAATCACTAAATGACATGCATTTTATGAACCTAATTCTATATGACATTTTTATTTTCCTAAAAATGTAATCTATTCTAGAGAATGAAATGAATTTATTCTAAGACAATTTTTTTTTTCATGAAATTCGAAATTAAGAAAAATGCAAAAATACCTATCTAGATTAAGACTCTATCCAGCTTATATTAAGGATTAGGTCAAACTAAATCCTAATTTAAACTATGATATTATCTTAACCTAGCAATCTTTAACCTAAGATGCAATTTATCTAAAAATCAATTTAAACTCAAAATGAGACATGCAATATTATCAAATATGCAATGACGTACAAAGAATGCCCTAATTCTACATTACATATGCATGATGACCTTTTTTGTGTGAATTGTCAAATTATTAAACATGCAACCCAAGTAAAAAAAAAAAAAAAAGAAAACTAGCAACCTAAATTGATTGATTTGATTTATAATTTATGATTTTTTTTTATTTTTTTAAATTCGAAATAAAATCCTATTCTAAATATGCAAGATAACAAGAGATATTCTAAAACCAATCAAAATCCTAATTCAAATGTTTTTTTTTTTTTTTTTGTGACTTTTTTCCCTTTACAAAAATAAAATTGATTCAACTAACATGATGGCAAATCAAATAAGATAGGTTCAATATCCACAAATTGGCGAACCATATATCGCGCATGAGGTCGGGTTGGTCAATTTTTAAATAAATCGCAAATCGAATTTCGAGCGTGACATCGGATTGGCAACTTTTCAAGCAATTGCGATTGCAAGTCGGATTTCGAGTGCGAAAATCGGACTGTCAATCCCAAATTTCAGACGCAATTTCATGTTGGGAGCTTCAATCTTACATTAGAAATAATTATACTAAAAAAATAAAACAAAATAAAATAAAATAAAACAAAATAAAGTAAATAGCAAGAAAAACTACCTAATTTGCTTTTCTTTCTTCCCTTTTTTTTTTTTTTTTCGAAACAAGGCTTGTGCACGTGCGGCTGGTCACCGGCTATGGTGAGGGGCGGCGGATCGGAGGTCTAGCAAAGGAAACTCCAATGGCAGCAGGTGGCAGAGCTTGGGAGGAGAGCTCGGAGCAAGGCTGGCAAGCGGCCAAGGCAGGGCGATGGCAGCTGACAGGGGCGTCGGATCGTCGCGTGTCAGCGTGGGTTGAACAGGGGCGGCGTTGGGTGGATTAGCGGCACTTGCAGCGTCGGGTCACTAGTCGGATCTAGTTGTAGAGATGGAGCTCGGGCGCTGGGCGGTCATGGACGGCTGGTGGATCAACGAGTCAATCGGAGCGGGAGTAGCGACGATGGGGCAACGCCCGTGCGTGAGCAAGGCGATGGTGTCTTATGGTCTTGACTGCCGGGCAAGGATGTCAGATGGACGAGCTGGCTGAAGCGATGCTCACGGGCTCTACAAATGGAGGCGCGGGCTTGTGAGTTGCTGTGGTGTCGGGGACGGTCGGCGTCGACATCGGGCTGGCGGAGGAAAACTCGTCAAGGCGGCAGCGACCAGCAGGGGTGTGGTGATCGGCTTGGGTTACTGTTGCGGCAGCGACAGGCTTCGGCTCGGTTGCAGCGAACGTCGACGGAGGCAGAGGATTACAGGCGCGAAGGCTCGGATGCTACAGAGAAGATGAACAATTTTTCTTTTGCCTTTCTTTCTTTCTTTCTTTCTTTCTTTTTCTCTCTTTCCTTGCTGATCGACATCACTTCCTCTCTTTCTCTTCTCTGTTTTCCCTCTGACCTGCTGACTTTTCCCTTCCCTCAACAGCTTTTCTTTTGTGTCGCTCTCTCCAAGGAACGAAGGACCCTTTTTCCTTTCTTTTATTCTCTCTTCTTCGAACCCTAGAGGAGTCCCCCAACAAAAGAGCTTTTTTCTCTCAATGGCCATGTATTCAACATGTGTGGCCCCCCTCAACCCTATCGTGACCTAAATTTTTGGGTGCACCACCTAAAACTAGGTTAATGGACTACTAAGTCTTTAAACTTAGCTCGGGCTCTCCCAAGCCCATCCCAATTCGGGACTTAATGTTCAATTATTTAACATGCAAAAGATTATTATCTAGGAGTCGCCACTAATTGGTTTATGGTAGGTCGATTAGACACCTAAGTAAAATAATGGGAGAATTATTTTACTCCTACGAACTAGAGACCTAGGGTACGGGGACTTGGTTACACTAGATTTCTCTAATGACCTTTCGGTAAAATTTCTTTTTAATTTCAAAAATGCTTTTGCAGGCAGCTTGGATAGAGATATACTTACCTGGTGACATCTTTGTTCCTTGGGGATGCGTTTCCTGCAAAACACAAATGTAGGAAAAGCAATATACATTCATAGACATGCATTAATTCAAATGAGATTCATGCGCGATGATTTCTATCAATCTTGTATCGCTTAAAAGAATATTCCAATATGAACACATGAGTGTCGTGGATGTGTCAAATGAGAAACCTTTTGGTCTGAAAGGACTTTTCCCTTGTTTCATCCTGACCTTTGATGCAGGAATTTGACAATCACTCTTTCTCACTGTCATCATGCTTGACAAGGTTTTGTGCAATCTCGCAAGTGGTACGACCCTACCAATCTGAGAGGTCTTTAATAGGGATCGTAATGTGGGCCTGGTCAACGGCTTAACAAAAGGGACTCTTTGAGTCGAGGCTTTTGAAAGAATGAGTGATATTCTGTAATCATCTCTAGGTTTACAAGTCAAGAACTCTGCAAAATGAGAAAGGAATAATCTTGCTCGCACTTCTTCGAACAATGCTTAAAACATGTGAATCTCTAGGTTAATTCAAGTGCCATAATTTGAAGAGACTTTGCAAGGGACGTAACGTAGGCTTGGCTCATGGGTTGAGAAACGAAAGGATTATTAGGCTCAAAAAAGTGTTTTGGGGGGGTTAAAGTTTGTGATCATCCTGACATTTCCACCACTTTCCTTCTCCACTGTCGAAGAATTTTTATCACAACTCCATTGATTGCAACAGCATTTGAGAGTTTTTTTTTTTTTTTTTTGGTACCGCCTTGTTGGGGATACGACTCAATTGTTTGATTTTTCTTTTTGGGCATTGGCCTTGCTTTTACCAGGCACACTGCTTTTTCATACCCCTATTTTGTACTTCTTCTCTTTGGACTTACCCAGACTTCTTTTATGAGCATTTTAGACCATGCTACTTGAATGATTGTCTTTCATCTTGCCTTAGTGTGGGGGATGATTACCAACTGGGTTTGACATGAAATGAATGTATAGGCTCAAGTGGGCTATGCAATAGTCAAAAGTGTATAGGATAAAGAAAAAACTGTTCTTCGTCATCCTAAGGTACTTGAATTACCGCGTAAGTTGCACTGCAAAAGCGATGCTCGAAGATTGATGCAAGTGTGAGCAAAAAGATTCCTACCATTCATTTTAAATTTGCCCCAGTATGGGATGATCCTTGATAGGGGTAATTTTAAAAGAATCTCCATAAGTGTATGGGGCTCAAAGGGATTGAGCAATGGATCACCTGTAGTGTTTGGGATAGAGAAAAGAATGCCTCTCATCGTCTTGGTTGACGTACCCTTTGTGAGATAGCTCTCTTCCTTGCTGGCATGGAAATTTTCACACAACTCACTGAGGGTTAGTGTATGAAACAGTGTATGGAACAAGGCTTGCCTTTCATCATTCCAAAGTACTCCATTTGACACATTCAATTCATCTCACACAATTCATCAGGGAAAATATGCAAAATTCGTAACAAATTTGAACGATTCAACTCATTGAAGCAATTTACTCATCATAGAAATGCTTGCAGTTCAAAACATGACATGGTAAATTCTATTACAGATAATACTTCTTGACAACATTAGAATTAACTGGAGTGGAAAACTCATGACCATGCATTTCTGCCAAAATCAAGGCATTTTTAGGAAGTATCTTCTTTACCACATACAAGCCACTGTAATTCGGAGCGAACTTGCCCCCAGGATCCAAAATTGGATTGGACCATTTCAACACATTTACATGCTATAGACCGTCTTTGAAACAAAAAGTAGATGGGTCAAAAAGACAAACAGAGTAAATCAAGTTTTATTTTTATTTTTTGATTTTTTTAAAAGCATTTGGAAAAGCATTTTTTGAAATATTTTGACACGAGAAAGCATGATGAAGCTCAGGCCTCAGAATTCTCCTCGGATTTTTCTTTTGTTTTATCAGTTGGATATCATCATCGGGCTAGTTTGGTATTACCTCATCATGCCCTCAAAATAAAATTTGTAATTTCATTGAAATTCATCAATCAATTACATTTATTGAATGGAAAAATGCAAACTCAAGAATTAAAGGAAACTGAAAACATCTCTCAGAAAACAATAAAAATTCCCACGTAGGGGAATGTGCAAAAGCAGTAAAAGAGTTACTCTTGTGGGCCAAGGCCCATCTGTTCAAGGGATCATTCATCAATGGCTCTTATGATGAGATCATCGAATAAGCTTGCAACTCCTTCCAGCTCATCATCAGGGTTCTTCGTCTCCGGGGGTGTCGGATCATCCATGCCACCCCATCCATCTGGACTATCTTATTAGGATCAATTTAGTAGCTGGGAGGGGTCGAATACTTCACCAGGTAATCAAAATTGCCACTAGGTTGTCCCAGAGTGTCTATCACTTCCGCTTCATCTTACATTGTTCTTGGAGGACTGGGGAATGTCTCGTGAATGCTTGAGGATAGTGGGTTTTGCCTCCCTCGCCCTTGGTCAGGTGGCGAGTTCCGCCACCCTTCAGAACTTCCCCCACCTCTTCCATGGTGCCCTAATTCATTAGAACGGGACCTCCGAGGGGCTTCGATAGTGTTCCGAATGCCTTGACCTATTCTTTCAAGGTCATATGACATCATCTTGAAACCCTAAAAGTGGAAATGAATGGTATGACGATTTTCCCGAAAGCATATAAGACAAGACGAAGGACGAAACATTGTCATGGACCGACGAAAATTACAACAAAGTAAGTGAATTGCAAAGTGAGAGTCCAGACAACTTACTTTCACCGGAAATGGATGATAATCACATAGACACACGCATGAAGTGTGAGGCTCGATTTCTATCTAGACGTCTTAACAAAGTGAAGCTAAGAGAATGATCTGATCGTTGCTGTCTCGCATTAACGTGTCACGTCCCCCTAACTCCGGCTCAGTCGAATGGAATGTCCAATAGTCATGCAGTCTCGCGGATATGGACAAACACATTCGACACCATGAAAAAACTATCGGGGAAGAGAATGTCAATCTCTATGTAGCAGTCTCGCTTTGAAGGAAGTATCCTTCTCAACACCATCCTAGAAATCCTATCGCAGCCTAGGTCCGACCATAGGTTGTGTGTGCAATAGTGTAATGCAAAAAACAATAAAACATGCACAACAATTTAAATGCAAACAACACTTCTAATCATGGAAAAATAAATCATTAATCCCACACTTCAACCTGCAAGATAAAGGTTAGCATAGACTACTCCCCTTATACCTCCCATCTGCAAAAACATTTAACACCTTAGATATGTTAGGTATGAACCTGGTGTCTTCGCTGCCAAACAAAAACATTTTTAAAAGAAAAAGAAAAATTGGCCTAAGTACACGAAGTGTTTTAACACCAATCCCCAGTGGAGTCACCAAACTGTCACGACCTAAATTTTCGGGTGCACCACCTAAAACTAGGTTAACGGACTACTAAGTCTTTAAACTTAGCTCGGGCTCTCCCAAGCCCATACCAATTCACGACTTAATGTTCAATTATTTAACATACAAAATATTATTATCTGGGAGTCGCCATTAATCGGTTTATGGTAGGTCGATTAGACACCTAAGTAAAATAATGGGATAATTATTTTACTCCTACGAACCAAGACCTAGGGTACGAGGACTTAGTTACACTAGATTTCTCTAATACCCTTTCGGTACAATTTTTTTTAATTTCAAAAATGCTTTTGTAGGTAGCTTGGATTTATTTTAATCTAAATTACTATCATGCGAAAAGTGACCACACGGATGCTCAAACATTCAATAAATAAATTGCATCACATAAAGCAAACAAATTATTTTTGTTGTTTTTAAATCAGAATTCTTTTATGAAAATGCATTTTTTTTAACATAATGACTTAATCTTATTAATATGCAAAGTCTAATTAAATGGGTCTATTATGCAAACTAATTAACATGCACCTCATGACCTAATTCACTAATGAACAAATTATGATTAAATGATTCTATTATGCAAACTAGTTAACACGCACCTAGTATTTTTGCATTTTTTTAATTGAAGTTTAGAATTTATGAAAGCCCTAATTAATCTATCCAAAAAGGGATAATTTTCTAATTTATTCTAGGGATTAATTTGACTTAAACCCTATCCTATCTTAGAAAACTATTTTTTGAAAAATGAGATAATTATAATGTGCGAACATTATCTAAAAAATTAATTTAGCTCCAACCCTAACTTATTCTAAAAATGCAACCCTAAAAATGTAATCCTAAGAAAATTCTAATTTACTAAACCTACATGTCTGATTTACTAAACCTATATGCTCATGCAGAATTTTGATTTTTTGATTTTTTGATTTTTTTTTAGTTTTTTCAAAAGATAAGTAATTATTAAAAAATATTAAATCTAAGCTATCAACAAAATAAAAGATTAAAATAATTGAAAAAATAACCTATTGTCTTACAAGTCAAATTAACGATTATCCTAACCCTAATTATCACGATAAAGAGATCAAAATAATTAAAAATCTTATCCGAAGTCTTACGGATCAAATTAATAATTATAATGATTTAACAATTAAATTCCTACCAAAAATGCTCAAAAATTAATGTAATTAAAAAAATGATCCGACATTTTACGAATCAAATTAATACTTACAATAATTTGGACAAAATCCCTAAAGATAATGAAAATCACATTCCTGTACACTAATATTGAAAATAAAAAATAAACTAAAATAGCATGAAATAAAAAAAAAATACAAATAGCAAATGCCACCTAAAGGGGGACTTGGAAAGAGGGAGCAATGGCGCCGATCGGTGAGGGGTGGAGCACGGCGAAGGGCAGGCGAGACGCGGTAGCGTCGGGCTCCGGCGATGGGGAAGCGGATGAGCGGAGGTGGTGCAATGGTGCGGCGTTGGCGAGGATCTCGAGAGGCGGGCGAGTTGCAAGCTGTGGCAGCGGTGTGGCAAAGAATGAGGGCGTTGGGGCATCGTGGACTGCTGGGCAGTGACGGCATCAGGGCGCTCGAGCAGTGAGATTGGGACAGCAGCGGTCGAGTAGTGAGGGCCTCAAGCGTTGGGTCGTGGGCTACTAAGCGACGATGGCGTCGGACGGAGATGAGCAGCAGTCGCCGGTGACGTGGTCGTCGAGCGAGATTGTCATGGCGAGCTTCGCGATTTGCTGCAAGGGGGCTGTTGCAAGGGCTGATTTGCTGGTGTCGTTGCGTGTGGATTTCGGTTGGCGAGGGCTGAGGTGTGGTCGGAGTGGTATCTTCATGGCGCTGGAGCAGAGGCAGCGGCGACGAAGCATCGAGCGGTAGGGGGGTCGCGGGCTGCGGTGGCTGGTGGATGCGTGGTGGAAGGAGGTCGGCAGGGACTTGGCGAGGAAGAAGAACAGTGGTTCTGTTCTTCTTTCTTATTATTATTTTTTTTTAATTCACCTCCCTTGTCCCCTCACGACCTTCTCTCTCTACTGTCCCTCTACATTTTTGGCTTCTATGCTGACCTTTTTTCAGAAGGTGAAAAGAAGTCTCCTTAAAGAAAAGAAATTCTCTCTCTCTCTCTTTCCGAATTCGCTCTATCTTGCACGATTTTTTTTTTCACGAATTCTTTCTCTCCATTTTTTTCACCCTTTTATTTGTTCAAAATGCAATTTTATTTTTCCAAAATTAGGTGTCAACAGCTGCCTCTCTTTGAAGGTGAGCTCATAGAGATTGCCTTCAAAGACAAGTTGAGACCTAAATGTTAATCATGCACATGTACTAAATGACTTTTTTTTTTCTTTGGGAAAACGAATCCCATTTTGAAATGAAATTTATATGATACTTGGAAATGCTAATGCAAATGACAAAGGAACTTACTTGGAATTACTTACCTTCGAAGATGGTAGAGTAACTCAAGATAGATTGGTGTTATATGCCTAGAACCTGTACCATTCTATGGTCGCCCAAAATAGTAACATGACTTCGCAAAGTGATTGCTTTGCAGGACCCATACCATTCTACGGTCACCTAGTATGGCATTGTTTGGTTGTGTCTAGAACCTGTACATTCTACGGTCGCCTAAACGAAAAAAAAAAATTATTTTTCTAGGACCCGTACCATTCTACGGTCGCCTGAACGAAAGAAATATTTTTCAAGACCCGTACCATTCTACGGTCGCCTAAACGAGGATTTATTTTCCAAGACCCGTACCATTCTACGGTCACCTAAACGGGGATTTATTTTCTAGGAATCTTACCATTCTACGATCGCTTGAACTGAGGTTGTCTAGGACCAGTACCATTCTACGGTCGCCTGAACTAAAGCTGTCTAAGACCCGTACCATTCTACGATCGCCCAAACGAGGATATGTTTTCCAGGACCCGTACCATTCTACGGTAGCCTGAACTGAGGTTGTTTAGGACCCGTACCATTCTATGGTTGCCTAAATGGGGATTTATTTTCCAGGACCCGTACCATTCTACAGTCACCTGAACTGAGGTTGTCTAGGACCCGTACCATTCTATGGTCGCCTTGAAGAAAAAATGATTTTTCAAGACCCGTACCATTCTACGGTGGCCTAAACTGAGGTTGTCTAGGACCCGTACCATTTTACGGTTGCCTTGACGAAAAAATGATTTATTCAAGACCCGTACCATTCTACGATCACCCGAACTGAGGTTGTCTGGGACCCGTACCATTCGACATTCTACGGTCGCCTAATGAATTTGGGAAAATTTTTTGGGGGGGAACTCCATTGAGTGCCGGTGCCGCCTAAACCGAGGTTTATTTTTCAGGACCCGTACCATTCTTGCAAGGGCTGATCTTTGTCATCATGCTAGACAAGGTTTTGTGCAATCCCGCAAGTGGTACGACCCTACCAATCTGAGAGGTCTTTAATAGGGATTGTAATGTGCGCTGGTCAACGGCTTAACAAAAGGGACTCTTTGCGAGGCTTTTGGTGTCGTTGCGTGTGGATTTCGGTTGGCGAGGGTTGAGGTGTGGTCGAAGTGGCGTCTTCACGGCACTGGTGCAAAGGTGGCGGTGATGAAGCATCGAGCGGCAAGCGGGTCGCGGGCCTATGGTGGCTGGCGGATGCGCGGTGGAAGGAGGCCGGCAGGGACTTGGCGAGAAAGAAGAACAGTGGCTTTGTTCTTTTTTTATTTTTTATTTTTAATTCACCTCCCCTGTCCCCTCACGACCTTCTCTCTCGACTGTCCTCTGTAGGGGCGCATTTTTCGCTTGGATTTCGTGCTGACCTTTTTCAGAAGGTGAAAAGAAGTCTCCTTAAAGAAAAGAAATTCTCTCTCTCTCTCTTTCCAAATTCGCCCCTTCTTGCAGAATTTTTTTTTCACGAATTCTTTCTCTCCATTTTTTTTTTGCCCCTTTATTTGTTCAAAATGCAATTTTATTTTTCCAAAATTTGGTGTCAACAAACCCCTACGCAAAAAACCTTTTTATAGGTTGAAGATTAGGGTTTTAATTTCCTTTTCAAATCAACATCCGCGAATATTTCTTTTTTGCACGCAATATCACTTTTTTATTTTTATTTTCCACATCTCCCGATTTTATTGCCTAAAGATAATATTGCAACCCGATTTTCTTAAATTCCAAAATCCACCGTAATATCATTTCAAATATCCATTTAAGTAATTTTTGTCATTAAAAGAAAATGGGCTCGGGCCAATTTACTTGCTTCGTGGGTTTAGTCCAACCTGCCAAATTAAAACTTAGAACCACTAAATCAAACCCATTTGTCACCGACCCAATGTAAATGCAAATTAAAATAAATGCACCTAAAACTATATGCTATGCAATTAATTAATTAACTAATATATATTTTTTATGGGTTAAAATTAATCCTTAATTTTTGATGTGATAAATGACTAAACGGGTCGTTAAAATTTAGGTGTCAACAGTTACCCCTCTTTGAAGGTGAGCTCGAAGAGGTTGCTTTCAAAGGCAAATTGAGACCTAAATTTTGACTATGCACATGCATTGAACGATTTTTTTGTTGGAAAATGAATTTCATTTTTTAATGCAATTTATATGATGCATAGAAATGCAAATGATAAATGAACCTACCTAGAATAACTTACCTTCAAGGAGGATAGAGTAATTCGAGATAGTTGGTGTTACATGTTCAGGACCCGTACTATTCTATGGTCGCTTAGAATAGTAACATGGCTTTGCAAAGAGTCTACTTTCCTAGGACCCGTACCATTCTACGGTTGCCTAGTATGACCGTGTTTGGTTATGTATAGAACCCGTACCATTCTATGGTCGCCTAAACGGGGATTCATTTTCCATGACCCATACCAATCTACAGTTGCTTGAGTGGGGAAATAGGTGTTGTCTAAGACTCGTACTATTCTACGGTCACTTAAACGGGAATTCACTTTCCAGGACCCGTACCATTCTACGGTCACCTAAATAAGGAATAGGTGTTGTCGAGGACCCGTACCATTTTATGGTCGCCTTGACAGAAAATTGATTTTTCAAGACCCGTACCATTCTACGGTCGCTTGAATGGGGAAATTGCTTTTCTAGGTTCCGTACAATTCTATGGTCGCCTATTAGAGCAATAAATGTTGTTTAGGACTTGTACCATTCTATGGTCACCTAAACGGAGATTTTGCTTGGCTAGGACCCGAACCATTCTTCAATCGCCCAGCATTGCAACACAGATCATTGGACCAGGACCCGAACCGTTCTTCGATTGCCTTAATCAGACTGAATCTTGAGAAAAATCTTTGGGGGGACAACTCTATTAAGTGTTAGTGTAAAGGACTCTAGGCTACAAAAGCACGCCAGGTCGATATAAATGAACACCAGGCTACAAAAGCACGCTGAGTCGATAAAGAGAGACTATGGGCTACAAAAGCACGCCAGCTCAATAAAATGGACTCTGGGCTACGAAAGCATGCCGGGTCAATTATAAGGGACATCGGGCTACAAAAGCACACCGAGTTGATAAAGAGAGACTCTTGGCTACAAAAGCACGCCACGTCAATATAAAAGAGACCGGGTTATGGAAGCACGCCAAGTTGATGAAAGGGACTCTAGGCTACAAAAGCATGCCGGGTCAATATAATAGACATCGGGCTACGGAAAAACGCCGGGTCAATAAAATGGCCTTTGGGCTACAAAAGCACGCAGGTCAATATAAAGGACAGCTTGACTGAGTTAAGTGTTGATGCACTTGAGAGAGAATACTTGCACAATGACAAGTATTTAGAGTATGGGTAGAGATATACTTTCCTAATAATATCTCTGATTCTTGGGGATATATCTTCTGGAATTTAGATATTATGTGGAGGTCTTTCACCTCCTGGTAGAAAATAAATTTTGGGAACATCAAGGATGCACCTTGAATGTTCGTGAATGTTTCTCATCTCCTAATATCATGATGCATTCTGAAAGGAACCTAAATGTCAAGAGTTCTTGGGTCTTTAGAGCATAAATGCATTTACCAAAGAAATAAGCAATGCACACTTCAAAATCCACTGAAGTTTTTATTAATTTAATTGGGGTTCATGCATAATGACCTTTGCATCACTCAAATTTTCACTAGAGAGAATCATCGTTCAAGATAATTTTCAAGAAATGGATTTTCTAAGAATACTAAATGAGAAACTTTCAGTTAGAAAAGACTTTCACTCACTCTCATTTAGAATAGCTATTTTATGAGAATCATTCAATCTCACTGTCATCATACCAACAAGGGTCCGAGTATTCTCGCAAGCGGCACGACCTTACCAATCTGAGAGGTCTTTAATAGGGACCGTAATGTGAGCTCGATCAACAGCTTAACAAATGGACTCTTTGAGTCAAGGCTATTGAAAGAACAACTCTATAATCATCTCCGGGTTTACAAGTCAATAATCCTGCAAAATGAGAAAGAACTAATCTTGTTCGCATTTCTTCAAGCGATGCTTATAAACATATAAACTCCTATCTTAATTCAAGTGCCATAATCTGATGAGACTTTGTAAAGGATGTAATGTAGGTTGGTTTATGAGTTGAGAAATGAAAGGATCATTAGGCTCAAAATGTGTGTGAATGGTGAGAGTTGGCGATCATCTTGGCATTGCCACCGGTTTTCTTTTTCATCAGCAGGGATTGTCTTCATGAAATGCCCCATTGATTGTAAAAACTCAACTTTTGAGTTCTTTGAGTATTACTCCATCGGGATTCAATTCTTACAATTGACAGTCACCTTATCTTGACTTTTTTTTTTTTTTTCATTTATAGGCATTGGCCTTTCTTTTACTAGGCACACCGCTTTTTCATGCTCCTAGTTCTTGTTCATTTTTCTTTCATCATGGGCATTGGCCTTACTTTTACTAGGCACATTGCTTTTTCATGCCCCTTAATTCTATTTTGGATATTTTTTTTGTGCACAATGCATGCGTCAAGCAATTATGCTTTGAATGATACTCGAACTTTAAAGGGTCTTCATCTGTCTTTTGCCTTGCCCCAGTGTGGGGGATGATCACCAACTAGGTTTAATGTGAAACGAATTCATAGGCTTAATGGGGCTATGCAATGGATATAAGTGTATAGGATAGTGAAAGAAATGCTCTTCGTCATCCTAAGGCACTTAAATTACCACATAAATTCAATGTAATAGCACAACTTGAAAATTGATGCAAGTGAGAGCAAGAAAAATTCTTTTCATTTTCCTCACCTCATGATGCCATCTTACCTCCCATTTGCCCCAATGTGGGATGGTTCTTGACAAGGGTAATTTGAAAGAATCTCCACAAGTGTATAAAACTCAAAATGAGTTAAGTAATGGATCTCCTGTAGTGTTTAGGAAAGAGAAATGAATTCCTCCTCGTCATTTTGGTTGTCGTACCTTTAGCGAGAGAACTCTTTACCTTATAGATATGGAACTTTCTACACTCTTTTCACAAGTGTATGAGTAGGGGACTGTGTATAAAATAAGGCTTGCCTTTCATCATCCTAATATGTCTCATTCAACATTCTTAAACATTGATGTCACTCCATTGAGTTGTCTATCTTGACAAATCTTCACATGAAATTAGTGAGCTAAATCAATATGAAAATTCTCTTTTCAAAAGAATCTAGCAACTTTAAGCATGAAAAGAGTTTGTGACTTCAAAACAAATAATTTATTGTACTCAAAACATGGTTTTAAGCATTCATTCAGGGGATTGCTCCACAAAAGGATTGTCTTAGTAATGGATGTCCTTGGATTGTCTCTACCAATCAAAAGTGAAAATTCATTTTTTGCCCCGAAATCTGCCATGCCCCCAATCTCTTATCTGATGTGCCCTTTTTAGATACTTTCTCATCAAGGAAAGAAAGTAATGCTCTAAAACATGAAGTAAATGAGTCAGGAAATTAAATAGGGCTAACGTAATGCATGCTTTTGGAAATGGCTTGAAAAATGATTTTTTTTATTCTCCTTTTTTTGGGAATTTTTTATGATGAAGCATGAAGAAGCCCAGTCCTCAGATTTTCTTCATAGATGATATTTTCTTTTCAATGTTGGATATCGTCACCGGGCCGGTTTGGTGTACTCCATCATGTCCTCAAAATTGGAAATAAAATTGTAATTTCATTGAATAGAATCAAAGTAATTACATTATTGGAACGGAAAATGCAAACAAGCCAAACCCTAAAAGCGAAAGTGATAATTGAAATTTCAAAAAGCAGAAAATCATAAACAAAACTTGAAATCCTAGAAGACAAGAACTTCTTCAAGCAGTGATAGCGTTCACGCCTTCATTATGGTTGGGCAGAGGATTTTTCTGATTACTACAGAAGGAGAATGCCTTTGTATCCAAGAGATCTTGGAACTTATGCTTCAAAATATAGCAATCATAAGTGGAGTGACCAACCTCTCCCATGGGATAGTCACACTTTTCGGAGGAATTATATGCAGGATAATGCTCGGGATTTGGTCGCTTCGGCTTAGTAGAGATTAATCCATTCTTTTGAAGAATAAGCAAAACTTTGGATAGGGGTCCCGGAAGAGGTGTAAACTGTCTCTAAACATTACGTCATTGACCCGAGAACTGATGTCCTCCACCTTGTTGCTCAATAAAAATCTTAATTACCGGAGTGCGATTGGATGTATCACGATTAGGTTGAGAGTAGGCCATATTAATCTCAACTTCAAGATCCTTCTCTTTCTTGGTAGAAAATCTCTTGTTATATGACTCAATAAACCACCATTCTCTTATCCCCATCTCAATCTGTTCACCCACCGGGATAAGTTGGTTGAAGTTCTCAATGTACGTGCTAGCCATTTGGTTGCGGAATTCAAATGGGAGAGTCTTGACAAATAACTTCATCAGCTCCTTGTTAAAAGGTTCATGAGTGATTTGAGCCGCCGGATTTCGCCATCTCACGGCATACTCCTTGAATGACTCGTTTTTTTTTCTTTTCCATCCGCTCCAAGTCTTCTTGAGAAGGTGCGATGTCCATGTTGAACTTGTATTGTTTGAGGAACGTGTCAGACACTTCGTTCCAGGTGTCGAGGAGGTTCACATTCTTCATCATATACCAATTTAGTGCGGGTCCAGTCAAACTCGCATGGGACGATTGGATCATGAGGGCTCATTTTTTTACGTGCTGGGCCATGCGCACGTGGTACATCTGCAGATGAGATTTTGGGCAAGATGTATAGTCATATTTCTCAAACTTCGGCATTTTGAACTTGCTCGGCATTTTGACCTTCTCATAGATCAAGAGGTCGAATGGGAGTAAGCTTTGTGACTCCTGCAGCTATCTCACTTTCTCTTCCAGCTTCGCAACACGCTCATCCTGATTTGTCTTGGGAACGCTCTCAAGCTTGGCCTTTCCAACAAGGACCGAGTCATCTTCCAGCCCGCACATGTCATCATCAATCGTTTGAACCTTGTTAGCTTGCTTCGGGATAACTACTTCAGGAAGAGTGGGTGCAGCTATTGGATTCTCTTGGAGGAATTGGAGTTGATCCATCACAAGTTGTATAGAGGCGAGTACTTGTTGGAGTTGAGTCTCCACAGCGGACATACGATCACGCATTTCATTTTGGTCAGCCATTTTAGCCCTTGATCGTGTAATAATAGGCAATCACGGTGGATCCGTTATTACCTAATCCAAATGAATGGAAATTTGTAAGCAAAATGTGTAAATAGAGAGCTAATCCATGACAACAATCTATTTTTTAGTCAAGAAAAGTCCATACATGAAGAGGATTTCCTAAAAATGGACTAGAAAAACAAAGACATGGGATGCCCCGGTAGGGATGAAATTTCCTAAACATGAACTAGGAAGAGCCAAGACATGAATTGAAAATAAATTTCCAATTTTTTTAATTTTCCAAATGATTCATTGTATGGCAATTTCCTCGAAATTAGATCAAATGACTAACCTAGATTGTCATGGATGGACCAAAAACACGACAAAACAAATGCATGGTATAGGGATAGAATACTTACTTCACCAAGAAAAATTGATGGCAATCACATAGACATGCGCATGGTAAGTGACTCGATTTCTAATCTATAAGGCTTATCAAGGTGGAGCCACAAGGATGATCAGACTAGCCACGGGCTTGTGCACTATGTTGGGTCCTCATGACTCCGGCTTGGTCAAAGAGCCGACCCAGGTCGTGGGCATGTGGACCGAGGTGGGTACTCTTGACACCATGAAAGAAACTTCAGGATTGAGATGGGCGAATCGTACCGCGAGCATGCGGTTGGAGTGGTATCCATCTTAATACCATTCTAAATGATCCTATGCGGCCCATGTCCGGCGACGGGTTGTGTATGTAATAGTGTAGTGCTAAATGCAAGGCATACACAACAGTTTAAATCACACAACACTTCATTAACTTGAATTTAAAACATTCATCCTCAACTCCAACCTGCAAGACAAGGGTTAACAATCACTACTCCCCTTGTACCTCATATCTTCCAAAAACATTTAACACCTTAAAGGTTAGGGACGTACCTGGGATCCTCGCTGCCAAACAAAAACATTTTTCAAAAAAGAAAATTGGCCTAAGTCCACTAAGAGTTTCAACTCAAGTCCCTAGTGGAGTCGCCAAGCTATCGCTAGTCGCCAAGCTGTTGCGACCAATTTTTTCGGGTGTGAACCACCTAAGGTTTGGCTAATGGATTGTTAAGCCTAGACTTAACTCGGCCTCTCCCAAGCCCTTACCAATTTGCGACTTAAATTCAAATTTCTTAACATGCAATTGATTTTCAATTATGAGTCGCCGTTAATCTATTTTTGGTGGGTCGATTAAAAACCCAAGTAAAATAACGGAAGATTTACTTTAATCCTATGAACCAGAGATTCATGAGTTCGGGGACTTGATTACGCTAGATTTTTCTAACGCCCTTTCGATACCTTTCTCTTTTATTTTGAAGATTGTTTGGCAAGCAACTTGAATTGATTGTAAATTATATCCTTAACATGTGAGATGATCATGCGGTTGCGCAAACCACCAATTTAACACCCAAGAAAGCAATAAATAAATTACGAGACTTACCTTGTAGCAACGAAAACATCTGTGTTGTTCGATCAGAATTCACATTATCAACCCTAAATATGATTTCTAATTAACACGCAATTTCTTTTTGTGTTCACTTTTTAATAAGAATCATGCAATGTTACTAATCTAACATGCAATGATATGGCATGGCAATATGACCTAAACTATATAAATGAATAAAACGACTTCCAAAGAAATGCAATAAATATGCAATCTAAATTTATCAAATAATCTAACTCTACTGACGAGGAAATTAAAATTAAACGAACCTAGCAATCACTAAATGACGTGCATTTTATGAACCTAATTCTATATGACGTGCACATGATATTTAATTTCCTAAAAATGCAATCTATTCTAGAGAATGAAATGAATTTATTCTAAGACAATTTTTTTTTTTGTATTTTTCATGAAATTCGAAATTAAGAAAAATGCAAAAATACCTATCTAGATTAAGACTCTATCCAGCTTATATTAAGGATCAACTCAAACTAAATCCTTTTTTAAACTATGATATTATCTTAACCTAGCAATCTTTAACCTAAGATGCAATTTATCTAAAAATCAATTTAAACTCAAAATGAGACATGCAATATTATCAAATATGCAATGACATACAAAGAATGCCCTAATTCTACATGACATATGCATGATGACCTTTTTTGTGTGAATTGTCAAATTATTAAACATACAACCTAAGAAAAAAAAAAAAAACTAGCAACCTAAATTGATTGATTTGATTTTTGATTTTTGATTTTTTTGATTTTTTTTTTATAAGTTTGAAATAAAATCCTATTCTAAATATGCAAGATAACAAGAGATATTCTAAAACCAACCTAAATTATAATTCAAATAGTTTTTTTTGACTTTTTTCCCTTTACAAAAATAAAATTGATTCAACCAACATGATGTCAAATCAAATAAGATAGGTTCGATATCCACAAATTAGCAAACCATATCTTGCGCATGAGATCGGGTTGGCCAATTTTTAAATAAATCGTAAATCAAATCTCGAGCGTGAGATCGGATTGGCAACTTTTCAAGCGATTGCGATTGCAAGTCGGATTTCGGGCGCGAAAATCGGACTGTCAATCCCAAATTTTAGAGGCAATTTCATGTCAAGAGCTTCAATCTTACATTAAGAAATAATTATACTAAATAAAATAAAATAAAATAAAGTAAATAGCAAGAAAAACTACCTAATTTGCTTTTCTTTTTTCCTTTTTTTTTTTTTTTCGAAACAGGGCTTATGCTCGTGTGGCTGGTCATCAGCTCCGGTGAGGGGTGGTAGATCGGAGGTCTAGCAAAGGAAACTCCGGTGGCAGCAGATGGCGGAGCTCGGGAGGAGAGCTCGGAGCAAGGCTGGTGAGCGGCCAAGGTAGGGCGATGGCAGCTGCAGGGGCGCTAGATCGTCGCGGGTCAGCGCGGGCTGAATGGGGGCGGCATTGGGTGGATTAGCGGTGCTTGCAGCGTCGGGTCACAGGTTGAATCTAGCTGTAGAGACGGAGCTCAGGCGTTGGGTGGTCACGGACGGCCGGCGGATTGACGGGTTAGTTGGAGCGGGAGCAGCGGTGATGGGGCAGTGCTCGTGCGTGAGCAAGGCGGTGGTGTCTTCTAATCTCGGACTGCCACATAGGGATGTCGGACAGATGAGCTGGCTGAAGCGACGCTCGTGGGCTCTACAGATGGAGGCGCGGGCTCACGGGTTGTTGTGGTGTCAGGGGGACAGTTGGTGTCGACACTGGGCTGGCGGAGGAAAACTCATCAAGGCGGCAGCGAGCAGCAGGGGTGTGGCGACTGGCTTGGGTTGCTGCTGCGGCGGCGACGAGCTCCGGCTCCGTTGTAGCGAACGTCGGCGGAGGCGAAGGGTTGCAAGCGTGAGGGCTCGGATGCTACGGAGAAGATGAACAGTTTTTTTTTGCTTTTCTTTCTGTCTTTCTTTCTTTTTTTTTCTCTTTCCTTGCTGATCGACGTCACTTCCTATCATTCAACTCCATCTTAGCCCTGATTTTTGCATAAACAGATGGAGTTCATGACACTATGTTGGGAACATCAAAGCAAAATCAATATCTTTGATAAATCTAACATCAAAACAAGTATATAAAACAAACACAACTCTTTATTTTTCTTTTTTTACAATCATCGAGAATATGGGAGATCATGAAGCATTTTGGACCAACCCTGTTGAATCCTTTTAAGCAATTTACCTTCGATGTAGACTCTTATTTTCTAATGACCGAACAGTACCACATATTTTGATGTGGAGCACAGCATTAGTAGAAATATATATTTATATATAGGCAAAATTTTACCATGTCTTGGCAAAAATATTTACTAATATATGCCATAGCAAACCATAACGTGGACTCACCGTGCATATTGTGCCTTCTGTAGGTCCACCGTGTCTTGGCGAGCGGACCAAACACCCATCCTGATCATACTCAATAGAAAAGGACACAATCCCTGACATTACGACTACAGTTTTTTTTTCTAACATCAGTGTATGTTTTATCATCATAAGGACTCCCAACAGGACCTCCAATTGGCCCCACTGATTGAAAGGGAAGAACAGAGGAGAATGTTCCTAAAGGCAATCCAACTGAGTCAAGATGAGGGTCTCTCACCAACTTCTCCAATATCTCATGCCACTGATTTTCTCTCTTCTTAGAAAGGAAGGAACCAAATCTTTTCAGAGCTATTGGAAGTCCACCCGTGTGGTGGACAAGCCTCTTTGACAACTCTTCATAGCCTTCTTTAGGGTGGTCTTTGCGGAAGGCTTGGTGACTCAAGAGTTCGAGCGATTGTTTATGAGTCAATCCTGGAAGCATGTGCTTGTTATCTACTTGGATATCTTCCAGCAACTGCTCATCTCTTGTAGTTATCAAAATTCTGCTCCCATGTTGGAACCAATCTCGATCTCCAGCTCCGAAATACTCAATTCGGTCCTTCTTTGTGATGTTATCGAGGACTAGAAGGATCCTTTTATGGTAGAGCTTATTTTTTATCTCGTTGATGTTGCTGTGAAGATCAAACGTTTCTAGACCTTGTACCTTCAGAACATCGTGGAGAAGTCTCTTCTGTAGTAGTAAAGCCTTATCTTGGTTGGCATCTCCGACATTTTCAAGTAAGCTAACACCTTCAAATTCCCTAATAACACGATCGCAGACGACTTTGGCCACCGTTGTCTTGCCAATTCCTTTCATTCCCCATATTCCAATCACACGGACATCATCCTCTGACCAAATTTCCAGCGACCATATCACATCCTCTACAAAGGAATCTACCCCGATAACATTTTTGACTAAATAGGGGGAGATTGCTCTAGGACTGACCGTGAGGAGATGTCCTACGATTTGCTCGATGAAGTTTGATTGAACTCTGTAGTTACATGGGAAGAACAAGTCCAACATGAGTAACTATAGCATAGAAAGGCTATCAGCAGATGAGCGGTAAACCCATGAACTAGACTCGATCAACGGCATATTTCAAATCGACCACTAATATGAGCTTTTTCAGGAGTGAACTTATTAAATGCTTTACCCATTAGCATCATTATTCAAGTGCCATCCTAACAAATTCCCAGCTTCTTCAAGCGCATCCCTCCACTTCTGCACAAGAAAATCGTCAGTTGTGGGCGGCCAAATTTTCAAAACCATCCCCGAACTGCCCGCTCTGTTTCCGAACGTCCCCTGGCTCGACATCAAAGAAAATGGGCAGAACCACGTGACCCTGATGATCTCTGAACCTCCTGTTGCACTCCAGGATCTCCAGCAGCTCGTTCAAGCACCACCGCGAGTCGGCGTAATTGGTGGTGAACATGACGAGGGCAACGCTAGAATTGTGAATCGCGTCAACCAGCTTGGGCTCGATCAAAATCCCTGTCTCCACTTTGTCATTGTCCCAGAAAAAGTAGATACCCGCCTGCCTCAGCGCACGCAAGAAGTGGGACGCGAAGTTCTTCCTTATGTCGTCACCCCTGAAGCTCACGAACACGTCATACTTCCATTGATGGATTGAAGCAGAAGATGAAATGCGTCGCTCGATCTCTTCGGTTCCCATGGGGACAGTGCGTGATCGAGTGAGAGAATGGGAAATAGGCTGCAAACTTTTCTCGCAGGTAAAGATATGCATGAGAGAGAGAGAGAGAGAGAGAGAGAGAGGACAGGATCTACACGACTGCATGTACATATTTATTTATTTATTTCATCGATTAACTTCTCTTTGTGATCTGTTGCCCTTTTCTCAATGGAGAAAAAGATGAGCGTTGAGATAGTTGTTGAAAAATAACGAGTCTCCCATCGCCCAGCGTGCTCAAGTGTTACAGCATATAACGTCACGCCACACGCAGGTGAGCTTTAGGGAAGCCACACGTATGTGAGCTTTAGGGAAGGCCTCCAGCAGTGAGAGCTTGGGAATGGGAAGTCACCAAGTGCAACGGTGAGCTTCAAGAGAGAGGCATCGCAGCCTCAGTAACTATGTGAGCAAATTATCCCTTCGTGAAGATAAAATAGCTGAATGTGTGATTGTATCAGTTGTTTTGAGTGTGAGTATTTTGATAGCTGCGTGAGAGTTTATTTAGAGTGTTATACTTGTACCGCAGTTTAGTGTAACAAGTGTGTTTCTCATGTTACCACAACAACGCTTTCGCATACCTCATAATTGGTATCAGAGCAAAGCTGCGCACTCTGCAAATGAAATCAAAGTGTAAAGGGTTGCACACCGTACAATTGGTATCAAAGCCAGTTGCTTAGGGAACATATTAGAGCCAGCAGGCCTAAAGACCATATCAGAGCTAGCAGTCTAAGGACCTTATCAAACTGAGAGCAAGCCAGGGATCAAAGTGTCAAAGCAAGCTAGGGGTCAGAGCATCAGGGATCAAATTAGAGTCAAAGTCAGGGACCCTGAACCCAGAGCAAGGTGTCATAGATTATGAACTCAGAGCTAGCGACTGGGGACTATATCAAAGGAGCACTCAAGAAGGGGGAGCTTCTTGAGATCGGGTTGATGAAATCCAAGCTTCGCAAAGACCAGTCGAAAGTCGCAGCTGCAAAGGCAACTAAAGAAGACGAATACCAGATGTCATAGGAGAAGAGTATTAGGTGTTGAGGGGGAGTGTTGGAGTCAAACATAATAGAAGACGCAAGAATAACAATGATCTATAAAAATTACTTCTCGCATGAAAGGCACGCATCTCCCTCTCTCTATCTCCCAGAAGGCGCATGTTGCTGGAGAAGAAAAGTCAACATTGGTGTGCAACTCTTGTCCATATTCAACAAGTCAAAAGAAGAAAGAAAGCTCCAGGATCATCTTCTGGAGGAGCTTTGATTTTACCATTGATGTGGCCAAGTTTCGAACAACCACCGAGAGCTATGGTTACAGCTCATGACCAAGGAAGGAAATTCCTTCCGTTCAGAAGCGTGTTTATGAGACTTTGGCCGTGAGATTCTTAGACAAGACCTTTGGTTGAAGGAGTTGTAGTCGGCAATTTCTTGCCGGCATCTTGTTCTTCTACAGTGACAACACAGTAACAAGGTAACTAGAAAATTGGGCAAAACAAACAATAAAAGGTTAGGCTTGAACCTGCTTGATACCATGATAAATTTAGAGACAAAGAATGCAAGTGCAATTTAACGAGGTTTGGCTAAGTAAGACTACATCCTTGAGAATCCTCTCTCAAAGTTTTGTTATGAATTCTTTGGGAGATGGATTGCCTTTTTATTGATAGATGTTCATAATTATTTGCTGAATTACAAGGAATGTACAAGGTAACAATTGAACAAAGAAAGAACACCAAATCAGGAGAATATCCTATAATCTTTTCCTACCAAGATAGGAGGATCCTCTCAATTTGGTCAACAGAAACACTGCAAGCTGTCACATTGGTATATATATTTTATATTTTCACATAACGCCTACAATCAAAGTATCCTAATACAAGTATTATATGGATTTGCCATTTTCTAATTTACCTTGTTGGATGCTCTTCTCATTCCGACATTGGAAGGATTGTCAGTGACATGAAATGTCGCAGATTTAAATGTCCTCTTAATTCTACATGCATATACAAGCACGGATGAGCTATCTATATCATTTCTTTGGTTATATATTTGTGCCATTATGCTGCAAATCATCTTAAGAATATTTTCTGGTGCGTTTTAGTGTCTAAATGGTTAAGTTTACGTTGCTGGTTTTTTGGGTCCCGTTTGCTCCTCCCTCGCCTATGGAGCAATGCAGGAACTCGGACCATTCCAAGTCCACAGCGGTGGGAAGACTCTTTACAGAATAAATTTGCATGGTGTGATAGCCTCCTCTCTTGTCCCACATCGCCTAGGGAGGGAGGTCTTGGTTAGCTTATAAGGCTTGGGTCCCTCTAATCTGTGTAACGCGTTTTAAAGCCGTGAGGGAAAAGACCGTGGCTGGGATGGCGGTTTGTTCGCGCCAGGGCGGGTAATCTAAAGCGGACAATATTACACTGGAATGTTACACATTGAATGATAGTGAAGTATACAAAAAATAAAGTACCTGTAGCTGACAAAGCGGAGTAATTATTTGTTTTGCGAGGCCAGCAGCGAACGTGCTCCTCCTAGAGTCTCCGGCTGGCGTCGGTTTTTATTTATTCTAACACGACAGCGGACTATAGCTCGAGCGGAGAACAGCAAAACAACCGCAGACAATTATGTATTCTTGCTAAATTGGCTGGAGAGGTTTCCCAAATACAAGGACCGGGATTTTTACATTTCAGGCGAGAGCTACAAGGGCCATTACGTGCCTCAGCTCGCTCGCAACATCCTATCCTACAACAAGAAGGAAAACAAAACCCTTATCAACCTCAAAATGATTATAGTAAGTTGTCTTCATAAATGGCATGGTCTTTATCTATATTGAATATTGAACGATGCGTGTTTGGCCCTTGGAAACACCTAACGCCTATACATTCACGCCGGGAGTGGACTAACATGCATGCAATGCAACATAAAAGGACATTGAGAAATAAAATAAATAAATAAATAAATAAAGGAGAGAGAACTAGAAAGTGACAATTTTTTTTTTAGTTCCACTTCCTTTCCTCTCGAGAAAAAAAAGAATGAAAGACAAGGGGCCACCGATCATAAAAGTTTCCGTGCCTTCCATTAAAAATCTTTTGAGAATCATATGCTACATCTTCCTGTTAGCTTGATCAATACCACGATTCTTACTTTGCCATCCCGTTATTCTAAATTTGACTTAATACTTACTAAAGGTTCACGATAAATAAAGGGACTAAATTTGTAGTGCGAGTATAGGGGCATTTCGCTTATTGTGTGCATTCAAACATACGATACTTTTTATAAGGGAACGAAAATGTCGGACGCCACAAATATGCATGAATTGACATAATATTCTTTTTTTTTTTTTTTTTTTTTTTTTTTTTTTGCCTTTTTTTTTTTGGGTTTATGGCTTTTGCTCATGCATGCAAGGCAAAAATAAAGTATTATTTATTTACTTGACAGCTGTCATCATCAAAATTTTTTAGGAAAAGTGTCAAAAAAAAGTCTTAAACATTTTTTATTTGTGCCAATTTAGTTATAAACATTTTATTGATATCAATTTAATCATAAATCTTTTAATTTTGTATCAATTTAGTTTTTCCGACTAATTTTGGCTAGGTTTTACTAACGTGACATGGCCAATGCCGACTCGATAACTTTTAATAATATTTAGTAATTTTTTGAATATTTTATTTTGTATATCATTTATATTTTCTATTCCTTATTTTCTTTTTTCCTTCTTCTCCTCCTTCTTCCAACCGATTGTGAGACCTTGGCAATTGGTCAAACACAATGGTCGGTGAGGTCGAAGTCGACCTCGCCAGAGGCCACAAGGTCATGTCTGCAAGGGCTCAAGAGGGCCAAGTAAGGGCAAGCCTCACCAATCCAACGTGAGGATGCCCTCTTGGCCTAGGCAGCCTTGAGCTAGCCTTGCCAGAGGTTGGGCGAGTCTCAACCTCCCTAGATCTAGCGAGGTTGGGCCTTGCTGATGGCCGGCGAGGCTTGACCCTTGCCGCGCAGTGTGAGGCCACCCTTGCAACCTAGGGGAGGCTCGACCACGTGGGATTGGGCGAGGTCGGGCCTTGCCCATGGCCAGCGAGGCTGCCCTCGTGGCCTGGACAGCCTTGAGCCAACCTCGCCAGAGGCTAGTTGAGGCTTGACCTAGTCGAATTTGTGTCGAGACTTAATCGCCATCTTCTCTTTCATCTGATCTTCTATATATACAGTTAATTTGAATCCAATTCAATTAAGCTCTCTCTCTCTCTCTCTTTCTCTGTCTCGTGGCTCAAAGAGGAAGAAGCTGAGAGCAAAGAGAATGGAGAGAATCTCTAAAACCCACTCTTCTCTCCTTTTCTCTTTTTGTATTCTGTCATCCCTAGTTCAAATCCAGGAAAGGAAGCTAGGAGATGTTCTTGATTCTCTATACATATCGAAGTCGGAGAAGTCGGGATTGACACGAGCCTTTTTAGGCAAGCGATCACCAGGGAATTCTCAACTCTAGAATTTATCTTCAAGAAGGACTGAGGGAGAAAGACAAGATCAAAAGGTTGCCTGAACAAACTGCTGGTCAAATTCGACCACTATGGTGGATATGTCACTACAGATGAATCGACCGGTTGAGCATTTTATTATTATTTTGCCGAAGGAGTGAGAAATGAGGAGTTGATGCCGCTTCTTTTATGGCTTAACGGAGGTGTGTGCTTTAGTTTTCCCAATTTCTCTTGATCTCCAGCGTCTTTTTCCGATTTAGAAAGCAATGTAAAGTCTTTTTCTCTTTCAATGCAAGTACAGTGTTCTCTTTACTTAAGAACTCATCACGGGTTTTATAGTCAACTACGTAGTTTCACGGTCATTTCAGACTGAAATGAAACTTGGTCATTCGATATACGTACTTTGTCACGAAAGCTAAGCATGTCTCTATTTGTTGTGGTTGGATATTTATCACTTTGGAAACACTGCAAGCTGTCACATTGGTACGTATGTTTTATATTTTCACGTACCGCATACAGTCTAAGTATACTAATAGAAGTTATTATCAGGATTTGCCATATTCTAATCTACCTTGTTCGATGCTCCTGTCATTCCGAATTGGAAGGATTATCAGTGATATGAAATGTTGCAGATTTAAATATCCTCTTATTTCTACATGCATATACAAGCACATATGAGCCATGTATATTATTAAAATATGTCTCGAGTTTGAGTCTAATGTGAAATTCTGAATATTCGAATTAGATATGTTGCGGATGTTCAAAATTGAGCAAAGAAGATCCGAAGATCAACTTCCTAAAGTTTGAATATGTGTTGAAGAATTTGGCCGCTAAAATAGGAAAGTTCAATTTTGACTTGAACTTGGATTTTGTTTAAAATATACAAAGATATGTTTTGGATAAAATCATTTAAGATAGGAAATGAAATCCTATGAGAAGTCGACAAAAGAATAAATGTCTCACTTATATATATAGACTTGTGGTCGTTGATGGAATAAGGTTGATCATGAAGAATTGGTCTTGAAGCGCCATCTAGTTGTCGAGTGCTTGGGAGGGATTTTCTTTGTTGTTCTTGTTAGTAAATTACATTCAAGAAAGATTAGTGTTTGTAACCGATTAAAATCTTGTGGTAAGATTTGCGTATAATTCTTTTGTGAGATTGAGATGTTATTTTTTGAGGAATTTTGGGGCTAAACACTGCATGCGTTATTGGGTGTAATTGGGGCTTGAAAAATACCGAGAGAGTGTTTGAGTGACTTGAGTGTGTAATTTCATTGTATTGCTTAATTTATAGTGAAATTTATTGCTGCTCTTTCCATGGACGTAGGTCTTTACGATCAAACTACGTAAATCCGGTGTCTAATATATTTTCTTATTTTGTCTATATTATTATTCGATCTCTCGCCCTACCATAACATATATCATTTCTTTGGTTATGTATGCTTGTCATTGTACTGTAAATCATCTTAAGAATATTTTCCGGTACTTTTTAGTGAGTAAATGATTAAATTTATGGTGTTGATTGTTTAGGTCCCGGTTGCTCCTCCCTCGCCTATGAAGCAATGCAGGAACTTCGGACCATTCCGAGTCCACAGAGACGGGAAGACTCTTTATATAAATAAATTTGCATAGAATAATGGTAAAGTATTTTAAATATACAGTGTAGTCTTTGCAAAAGCATTTCAACTTTTCTCGTGGCTGACAGAGTGGAGTAATTGTTTGTTTTACGAGGGCAGTTGCGAACGTGTCGTTCCTAGGGTCTCCAGCTGGTGTCGATTTTTCTTATTCCAACATGATGGCGGACTATAGCAAGAATGGAGACAGCACAATAGCTGCGGACAATTACGATGCATTCAGTTTAGCATTTTGAAAGCCAATTACGAAAATGTAAAGTAGATTAGCTTAAATAACTTTAGGCAAATACAAAGACCGTTTAGTAAAGTATGCTTTAAAAATCAATTTTGAGAGAAATGCCGCTTAGTAGAAAACATATTTGAAAAGCTTTTTTGCTAATTAATATTAATTTTTTTATTTTTAATTTTATTTGTTCAAAATTGAAAAAAAAATGTATGCAAACTTTTAAATATAAATTTTGACAATAATACTAAAAAAATCAAATGCATGTGTATATATATATATATATATATATATATATATATATATTAGAAAGATCAAAGACCAAACCCTTCATAAGAATTTTTTTTTAATTTTTACTTGCTTAAAATTGAAAAAAAAAAAAAATGATGTATGCAACTTTTTTTTTTGATAATAATACTAAAACAATCAATACATATATATAATTTTTTTTAAAAAAAAAAAGACCAAATCCTTCGCTGATTTTTTTTTTTACTTTTTATATGTTTAAAACTGAAAAAAAAAAATGTATGCAACTTTTTTTTTAAATATAAAATTGAAAATAATGCTAAAAAATCATATATATATATATATATATTAAAAAGACCAAACCCACCAACGGTATTTTTAAATTTTTATGTTTAAAATCAAACAAAATAATGTATGCAATTTTATAAATATAAATTTTGACAATAATACTTAAAAAAAAAATACATATATATATATATATATATATATATATATTTTTTTTAAAAGACCAAATCCTTTGATGAATTATTTTAATTTTTATTTGTTAAAAATTGAAACATAATGCATGCAAATTTTTAAATATAAATTTGAAAATAATGCTAAAAATCAAATACATATATATAATTTTTTAAAAAATAAAAGACCAAATCCTTCGACAAAATTTTTAATTTTTATTTGTTTAAAATTGAAAAAAAAATAATATATGCAACTTTTTAAATATAAATTTTGATAATATTGCTAATAATCAAATATATAAATATTTTTTTTATAAAAAGACCAAAATATATTTAATTTTTTTAGCATTTATATATATATTTGATTTTTTTAGCATTATTTTGGTATTTAAAAAAATAATAAGGAGGATAAAATCAAAACTTTGAAAAATGGGTGAGGATAGTTTTGGAAGAAAAAGAAAATTTCAGCATTTGGCTAAATGTTGAAAGGTTAAAGCTAATCCTTACTAGCATTAAGTTTTCAGCCTTCACAATGCTGATTTTCACTTAAAAGTTATTTCAAAATTGTTGTTAAATGGTCCAACATTTCCCAAGGAATTTTGGAGGCTGAAAACCCATTGGAAATACTAAACCCGAAGCAGGTCCATCTAATTAGACCCTCCCCGTGATCCCCTATCCATATCAATTGGATGAAGAAATCGAGGGTGATTAATTTATATGTGTGTGTGTATATATATATATGTAAAAGGAGAGAGAACTAGAAAGAGACAATTTTTTTTTTTTAATTCCCACTTCCTTTCCTCTTGAGAGAAAAAAAAAAAAAAAACATGAGAAGGGCCCTCCGATCATAAAAGTTTCCATGCCTTCCATAAAAATCTTATGAGAATCATACGGTACATCTTCCCATCAGCTTGATTAATACCATGATTCTTATTTTATCTCACAAACTCAAACCTATATGGAGTTGCCCTCCTGTTATTCTGAATTTGACTTAATACTTACTAAAGGATCATAATAAATAAAGGGATTAAATTTGTAGTGCAAGTATATTGGCATTGCACTTATTGTGTGTATTCAAACATGCGAGACTTTTTATAAGGAAAGGAAAACGTCGGACAGCACAAATATGCATGCGATGAATTCACGCAATAGTAACATATTGCAAGTCCGCTCTTCCTCTTTTTGCCTTTTTTTTTTTTTTTTTAGTTTATGGCTTTTGCTCATGCATGCAAGACAAAAATAAAGTATGATTTATTGACTTGATGGTTGTCATCATCATCATTTTTATAAGAAAATATCAAAAAAGTCATAAACCTTCTAACTAATTTTGGCCAAATGTTGCTAACATGGACATTGATAAGTTGATGTGGCATGGCCAATGCTAATTTGAACAACTTTTAATAATATTTTAATATTTTTCAAATATTATATTATATATTATATTATTTTCTTTTCTTTTTCTTTTTCTTTTTTATCTTCTCCTCCTCCTCCTTCCTCCAGCCGATCGTCGGACCTCAACAATTGGCCAGAGGCGACGGCCGGTGAGGTTGCAACTATTAGGGCTCAAGAGGGCCGAATGAGGGCAAGCCTCACCAACCTAGTGCGAGGCTACCCTCGCGGGCTAGGTGGCCTCCAGCTAGCCTTGCTAGAGGTTGGGCAAGGCTCGACGTCGCCAAATTGAACTCACCAAATCTAGCGAGTTCGAGCTTTACCCATGGTCAATGAGGCTTGACACTCGCTGGATCTAGCAAGGACGAGCCTCATCGTCCAGCACAAGGCCACCCTCATGACTTGGGTGAGGCTCGACCTCGCTAGATCTAGTGAGGTCGAGCCTTGCCCATGGCCGATGAGGCTATCGTTGCAGCTTGGATCCTCGCTAGAGACTGGTTAAGGCTTGACCCTCATCAGCCATCACTTCTAGTTCGACAACTGGTTGAAGGAATGAGGAGGAGAAGGAGAAAAGAAAAGGCAAAGGAAAGGAAAAATAAAATAAAATAAAATAAAAAACAAAAAATCGATAAAATATTAAAATATAATTAAAAATTGTTCACGTTAGTGCCGGTCCTGTCTTATCAGTTGATTGATGTTCAGTTTGCAAAATCCAACCAAAATTAACTGAAAATGACTTAATTAGTATCAAATCAAAATGTTTAAAACTAAATTGATACTAAGTGAAAAAATGTTTATAACTGAATTGATATCAATAAAAGGTTTAAGACTTTTTTGACACATTTGCAAATTTTCTTCTCTATATATAGATATGTTGATATATTTTAAAGATCGTATTGACATTTCAATGCCGTGTTGTAGCTCTCTTTTGGCCTCTCTACATTAATTGAGCGTGCAGTCGGGTTGCGAATGCACCTCTTGGAGAAAGCAAATGGTTGGATACCAAGCTCGCACACTTGACATGATACTTGGCCATTAATCTATTTTTTACATTTAATATCATCGAACGTAGAAAAATCTCTTTAGGTGTCATAATGAGGAAAAAAAGTGTCTTTGTTGGTTGTTTTCATCATTGGAGTTGCAAGTTCTTCAATTGTTCTATTCACTATAATGGATTTTAACTAACAACTAAGCATGTGCTTATTATCCTAGTCAACTCGAGGAATATTCGATACCAATGCCGCATCTTTTAACGAAAAAATAATGTGGATGCTGCATCGTCATTGCTGTAGTAGGTTTTGGACTGTAAACTAATAGCGCCATAAAACGCACGTCATGTGATGCTTTTTGTCTTTCTTTTGTCTTTCCAGCGTATCATAATTTAGAATTTGGGTTCATTGAATCTGGTGCTTCTAAAAATTTATCTCTGTTACTCCATTATGATTGATCATTCTATGGCCTAATGGGGCCCTTGGGCCTAGAGAATGTATATGGATTAATCGAACATGCGTGCAGATTGGAAATGCAGTAATTAACGATGAGACAGACCAACGCGAGATGTTCGAGTGCTTCGCTACGCATGCATTGATATCAAACGAAACAGGATATGCGATTCAAAAAGTATTGCAACTTCTCACTGGATGCCACCAGTCAAGTAACCCAGTACCTTTCGGCCGTGCAGGATGTGAGTAACGACGTTTCTCACCTTCAAATTTACAACATCTACGCACCTTTGTGCTTCTCTTCCAAGCTCACATCTCATCCCAAGAAGACGACCAACGTGAGCTCAAATCCATCTGCATTTTTTGGTTCCCTCAAACTTTTGCACTTTTGTAGGACAATTTGAACAGCCTCACCTTAAATTTACATTGGTCATCCATTTTAGGGTTGTGTTTTGTTTTCTCAGATCTTGGACTTAGACCCGTGTGGCGACTTCTATGTGCATGCGTGCATGAATAGAGAAGATGTGCAAGAGGCAATTCATGCTAACGTGACGAAGCTCGATCACGACTGGGAAGAGTGCAGCGAAATTGTTATCCAGACCTGGGGAGATAGCCCTTCCACCGTCCTCCCTCTCCTCCAGGAATTCATGTCCAGTGGACTCCGTGTTTGGGTGTTCTGGTGGACAAAAAAACAGAAAAGAAAAAAAAAATACACTGTTCGGTCATTGAAGTGGGGGTATGTCTAACGTATCTTTGAAAGTGCAGCGGCGATACGGATGGAAGAGTGCCGGTGACTTCGACCAGGAGATCTCTTAACAAGATGAAACTCCCGACGAAGAGTCCATGGCATCCTTGGCTCCCTGGGGGCGAGGTGAGGCGGCTCAATTGTTTCCATGCCTATTTTAGAGTAAACCGACTCAATTTGAAAGGTAATTCGCACCGACTCTGACGCATGTAGGTCGGAGGGTACGTGCAAGTGTATAAGAGAGACTTGACGTTCGCGATGGTGCGAGGATCGGGGCATCAGGAGCCGAGCTATCAACCCTAGAGAGCTCTCTTTCTCTCATCTCTCACTTCCTTGCTGGCTCTCTATTCCCATTCAAATAGACCCTTCAAGTGCTTGAAGATGATGGATTAATGCCTGAGGACTCACTTTTTCTCTCCATTTTCTTTTTCTTTCCCTGGTAATTCATAGGGGCGCACATGTAATTCTTTAGTTATTTAAGAATTCAAGAACTTCATGTTCCACATTTAACAAAGATATTGATGCAAAGAGAAATGTGTAAGTGGGGAAAATTTGTGAAAATATTGAGATATATGCATGAATTGTGTTAGAAAATTCTCATATTGGAGATATGATATGGTGTACAATACTTAATATATTCTAGTTAGTTTTAACTCCTTGGCTTAAG
The DNA here is from genome assembly GCA_014182575.1 of Eucalyptus decipiens. Lineage (NCBI taxonomy): Eukaryota > Viridiplantae > Streptophyta > Magnoliopsida > Myrtales > Myrtaceae > Eucalyptus > Eucalyptus decipiens. The sequence continues at coordinate 16,776,910 of CM024611.1, read as the reverse complement.
TGTTTTAGTAGGGGTAGGTTTAACTGAATATGTTGACGAGCTCGAATTTAAACTCCCTCTTAGTGGTCTTTCCTCTGAAAGTATTAGGCTACATGCTCCCAACAAATTATTGGTTGGGAATCAGAAAGTGAAAAATCATGAAACTACACTAGGCTTTACTATCGGTATTAAGATTTAGGGTTACAATTACAGAAGATATTGCCTTAATATATAGCAAAAGTCTATGACATACAAGTTTTAGCAAAAATTGCATGCATACCATTAGCGATGACATTTTCTTTTTTGCTTTATCATGAAAATTACATGTGTTAGAGAAGACTCCTTATTGTTTTGAAGCTGACAAAGCCTTTCCAAAAAGTCTAGTCTGAAAGGTTGCAGACTCAAGTGTTATAGTCTGAAGACTGAAGTTCAAAGTCTGATCTCACTGATAGATTCCAGACCGAAGAAAAGATTTACCAGGATGCGAATTTATCTCTAAGGATTCATTTCATAGGGTTTGTGGATGATCTTACGGCTGGAGAAAGCACATATGATCAATTATTCTTATTGAAATCAATTTGGATAAAAGGATATTTTGAAAGGCGAATTTTACTTGGAAGGTTCTATTTATGGAAATCAAGATCTTGATTGTATGGACGAATAGGATTAATGGGCTATCAACACATTCCTTAAATAACTTGAGATCTCATTTGATTGATTCTGTCCAACGGTTAGATTGGAGGTACTCCTTTGGAAAGTGCCAACGATTTTAAAGGCATGGAGGAGTATATAAGGATGATTCTCAAGTTGTTCGAAAGTGTGTGTGAAATAAGGATTCCAAAGTCTAAAGCTCTTAGTTCTTTACTATTTCAATCGTTGTGCCAATCTTGTACTCAAAAGAGAGAACAAACACACTCGAGAGACTTTGAAAGAGTGTAGTAGAGTTTCTACACTGTGAAGTCGTGAACGTGAGACTATAAAATCTCTTTTGTTTCTTAGTGAAATCCAGCCAGTGGGCTGTCAGTACGGGAGAGTGGACGTAAGCTCAATTCAAGCCGAACCACTATAAACCTTGTTTCTCAATTCTCTTTCCTTGATCTCCTCACTTTAATACGTAACCTTATATAATTACTTGTTGTCATTTACATCTTTAGTTTATTATCTTAAAAAAGGAATTCGACTTTTTAAGTTTTGCAAAAATTTGTTTTAACACCTATTCACCTCATTCTAGGTGTTCTCACTAGCATTTACAATTGGTATCAGAGATTGTGTGCTCATTTTATTGAAGTGTTTTTACTTCGAGTTAAGGATTTATGACTAGTATATTGGCTCGAAGTTTGGTTGAAGGCTAGAGCAACACCAGACCTCCCTACTTTGATGGAAATGAATACAATGTGTGGAAAAACAAAATGAATGCATTTCTAAGATCGAAAGATCCCTTGGAATGGAATATGGTAGAAAGATGAATCATTCCCAAAGTTACATCAACCTTAGAAAGAGAAAAGGAAGTTACAGATGCTGGCGAGATGACACAAGTAGACATAACTAAGAGACAAGCTCTTGATGCTAAAGTTATCTACTCCTTATATTGTGCTTTATCTCCTACTAAGTATAATAGAATTTTATCTTGTGAAACAGTAAAAGAAGTCTGGGACAGGCTGCACGTCACTTATGAAGGAACCGATTGAGTTAAAGAGACAAAAATCAACATACTACTTGAACAATATGAAGCCTTTAAGATGAAGCCAGAAGAATCAATTACTGACATGCTCAGTCGGTTAACAGAGATTGAAATGGTCTAGTATATCATGGACAACCAATCTCTAGGCAGATGAAAGTCAATAAATTGCTTCATGGACTCTCCAAAAATTGGAATCACATTAAGACTTCAATAAGAGAAACACAAAGGATTGTGCCTCTGTCGGTAAATGAATTAATTGACACATTTCAATAATATGAAGTGGAGCAAATCAATGAAGATGAAGATCCTAAAGGTAAGCAGTCGATTGCTTTAAAGTCGAACGATGATTCTGATGATACAGATTCAGAAGATGACTTAGACGATAAAGAACTTGCACTCATGATAAGGAAGTTCAGGAAGTTGAACAGGAAAGGAAAAAGGTTCAACTATAAGAAGCAAAGCACTTAGAGATTTCAGAAGAAATCAAATGAAGACACTGAAATTAATAAAAAAGTGATTTACTTTAAATGTAAGAAAAATGGGCATATCAGACCTAACTGCCCTCTACTAAAGAAAAAGAAGGGAAATACAGAGAAATTCAAGAAGGCTCTCAAAGCATAAACTTGGAGTGATATTGAATGCAAAGAAAGTGAAGATGAATATGCCAACTTATGTTTAATGGCAAATTTTGAATCAAACTCAGACTCTGGAACAGATCCAGACTCAGACTTAGATGAACAGATCAAGGTTAGAAAGTGAAGATGAATATGCCAACATATGTTTAATAGCAAATTCCAAATCAAACTCAAACTCTGGAACAGATCCAGACTCAGACTCAGATAAAGAAATCAAGGTTAGTAATCTTAAAATTCCTGCTAAAGTCTCAAAGTGCATAAATGAACTCTGTTTTAGTCTCAAAACATCTCTTAAAAGGATTTCTGAGCTAAAAATGAAGAATTCTAAACTGAAGTAACAGGAAATTTCTTAGATAAAAAAGTTTGAAAATCTAAACAAAAGTTTTAATGATTTAAAGGAAGAAGCAGACTCTCTTTCGAAGGAAAATATTTTCTTGAAAGAAGACATTTCAAGTATATCAAAAAGGTTTTCAATGGGATCTGAGAAATTGGAAAATATTCTTTCGGTACAAAGACCTTATTTCAACAGATTTGGGTTAGGCATGACATCAGAAACTATTCATTTAATTGATTTTCTAAAAGTAAAGGAAAGAATTAAACAAAGACCTATAAAAATATTTTACAAAAATCATTTTCAAAGAGTTTTTGTAAAACCTGTTGGCCAAAGTGCTCTCAAATGTTCAAAGTGTGATAGCTCAGAACATTTCGAGAAAGAGTGCCCAAAAGCTTGGAGACCTATTAGGGAAGATTGGGCAAAGACAGTGTTCAAAACTAACACTTCTGGACCCAAGAAAATCTGGGTATCAAAGAAAGTTTGAGTTCTTTTTGTAATTGCAGGTCACTATAAAAAAAAAGATCAAGTGGTATTTAGATAGTGGCTGTCACGACACATGACTGGAGATTCAAGTTGTTTCATTAAACTTATGCAAATAAATGGTGGTTTTAACCAGACTGAAGGGAAAGATGATGATGAGAAGATGTTCTTTCATTTCCAGCCTAGGATGGGTGTAGCCGCAAATGTTTGTAATGGAAGGACGGAACTTTTTCATTCTAAATGCCAAAAGAGGACTTATTCTAAACTGCTGAAGCGAGGGGTGATGAACCCCATGAGTGTTGATTTTGATTTTCTTGATTCGTTGAAAGTCAATCTAAGGGAGAAGTTTGCTCTTTTACAACTTGAATGTTTTTACACTGAAATGACTGTTGCTCACCCAGAACTCATAGCTTACTTTTATTCGAATCTATCTTTTTAGATGCGAATAGATTTTGTTTCAATGTTAGAGACAAGGATTATGTGGTCGATATAGACACTCTGGCTGATGTGATTGGGGTGGAAAGAGGGAGTTTCCAACCAATTGGTATGTCTGTTAGTCATGCTACTTTGGAGCTTGTTCGGGATAGGATTGCTGAAGGTAGGATCTCTTACTCCATAATGAATGCATCCAATATCATGCTTCACAAGATCGTAATTAACTATCTCAGACCTAAATCCACATCAAAAACTGACGTCTCAAACTCTGAAGCCAAGCTGATGTATGCGATCAATATCGGACACAAGTTCTCTCTACCTCATACAATTCTCATGCACATGTATTGAACAGTGGTGAAGGACAAGGGACAACTCCCTTATTCTGCTCTTATTACTCGTCTATTCCAACATCTTGACATTCAGCCTCCCAAGATTTTTTGTGTTCGTACCATTGATACAATGGTAGTGGGACTTAAAATGGTTTCCAAGATGCGTATGAAGGAACTAAGCAAGGTTTTAGAGAGTATGAAGGTAAAGTCTCTTGTCAAAGCTAGGCCAGACTCTACAGCAGGAAAAAGAAAAGGTAAAGAGCCAGTTACTAAACCAATTAAGAAGAAGAGAGCACTCATCTTGTAGGATGATGAAGAAGATGAGGATAAGCTTACTCTCACCACTATTGCCTTAAAGAATTTACAGAGTTTCAGCTTTCCAGCGACAAAGAATCGAGAGAACAGAGCAAGAGAAGAAGTAGAACAGAGAGATGAAGCAAGAGAAGCAATGAGAATAGAGGAAGAGGAAGGAAGAACAGAAGAGGAAAAGAAAGAAGGAGAACAACAAGATGAAGGAGAAAGTCATGATGATTCTCCTCACTTTGATGCTGAAGAAAAAAGCAAGATCAAGAAGAATAGTACTTTTCTCCACTAGACAACACAGAAACAAGGGGAGCCGCTGCTAAAAAATGTACTTCTTCACTTTCTAGTGACGATGTTAGTCGTTCTCCTACAGATTCAGAGGAAGTGTATGCCTCCTAGTTTCCTGAAGGTGATAATGAGGCTTCATCTCCAAGTCTGGATAACCCTACTAAGATTCCATCATCTGTGAACACTCCTCAAACTACACGTGCTGAAACAAGTACTCAAATTGACAATACAGCAAACTTTAAGAGACTGCTCGAGCTTCTTTTGGAGATCAAAGCTCAGCTTTATGGATTGGAGTGTGAAAATTTCAGACAATGCAGTAAGCTTATCAAGCCTCTTTAGTTACCATGGATGGACCTAGACTTAGAACCAGGGAGGACCAAGAAAATCTTTTGCAGGTATGCCTTCGCGCAATGGGCGAACAACTCCCGTTCAAGCCATTTAGGAACAGCCTTTTAGCAGAAAACCACTCGACCCTTTAGTTCAGAGCCTAGAGGCATCCAGAGATGCCATGATGGAATCATTTCTAACCTACCCAAGCTGCATTTCTTGGAGGATTTTACCAGGCTGGAGAAGAAGAGGGATTTAGAAAGCCATGAGAGATTTCTCAAAGCACATACTTTACTTCAGGGGACTCTGCCCAACACACTACACCCTCCTCGCCTTTTATAGACGATAAGAGGTCACAAAGACACACACAGGGACCAAGCTCACGGGTCCAAGTATAAACAGAGGCACCAGAAACTTCCGGGAGGGAATTATTCGCACACTATGAACAGTAACTGTACTGTGAATAGTACCTTCCCTAGCCTAGTGCTACAGTAAAAGTGAATAGTAACTTGCTACAGTGAAATTGTACGGACTCAATGATCTCGTTTGTCACGAGCATTGTAGCTACAAACTGAGTCATCAGAGCTGTCTTCTAGGAGATGTGCCTCGTATTTTTGTTCAAGGGCTTCAAGGTCTTCAGGTGAGAGGATTTGGCTCAGCCTTCGTGATGAGGATGCTTCTTCATGAGCCCAATGGGATGCTTCTTCTTCAGCCCAGTTTGTGTCGCCATCTTCTTGAGTGTCAGCAGGAATGCTTGGCTGAGGCCAGTTGGATGGCTGTGCATAAAAGGATGTGTCCAGATTTTGGAATAGGGACGAAGGTCCTTGTTCATAGGGATCCTGGGACAGAGAGCCTTTAAAGCGTGCATAGGGGTCTTGAGTAGATTGGACAATATCATCTGTTCCTGTCATTTCATGATCTTGAGACGATGCAGCTTGTCTATATTGCCCGAATGCTTCCTTAGCTTCTGGTGCTAGGTCATAATAATCCTACGTAGTGGGTACATTATTCCAAACATTTTCAGGAATAGTTTTGTTTTCCTGACACAAGATTTTCTAGAGTTCTCGGTACTGGTGTTCACAAAATCTAACAGATCTTTGATAAGATTTGTGAATCCAGGCTTCTCTGCTATTCGGATGGGGTTTGTAAGATGTGGTCCCTATTTCCTGTGGATTATCGATGATGATGCCATTATTTGTAAAAAAAATGCCATGGACGTCAGAAAAATAGGATGGTATGAACTTCAGGATTTGGAGTCATGGCTCTCGGTTCTTTTTCCAAAAGATGTTTCCAAAGTGAATAGGATGATAGAACCAATTTAGAAAGTCTAAGGGATTCTTATCACTTTCTTTTTCAACATTTCTTCCGAGTAAAAATATCCTGGTGAGGTTGGCAATGAATCTTCTGGTTGGAATTTCAATAGCTATTAAGTACTTATTGGTTAAGTACCATAATAACGTCTTGAGTTGATCAGGGAAATCATCTTCCTTCTAGATAAGGGGATGAATGAATGGATAATTCAAATTTAATCCAAAAGGATAAAGAATCGAACCTCCATTGTATCTGAATAGATCTGTGTGGCATTGCCACATGAGATTTTCCAAGTTTTCAGCAAGATTGTCATTCTGGATGTGTTGAACAATCTCCTGGAGATATTTCCAGCTTGACAAGTCTTTGATCTTCTCAACCTTGTATTTCACTCCATGATTGAGCATATGGAAGGCAGGTCTCTTGATGTACATGTTGATTTCGGCTAGTGCTTTGGGTCTTGACAAAAAGTCAGCAAGTACATTCTTTTTGCCAGGAATGTGTTTGGTTTCAAAAGAGTATTTCGAAAACCATTCAGCCCATCGAAGCAGTTGAGAATTTGGAATCTGCTTCTGTTTAAACTTAGTCATCTGAGGGAAAGATGCCATGTCTAATTCTACCAGGAAGTGATGGCCGATGAGATGGAACTCGAACTTTTTTATTCCATTTTTTACTGCTAAGATTTCTTTAAAAGTGGAGTGGTAATGCATTTCAGCCTGAGAAAACTTTCCACTTTTGTGAGCACAGAGGTGTCTCTTACCATTAATTTCTTCGAACAAGATGGTTGCCCAATATTCATCACTGGTGTCAGTATGAAGAATTCTTCTTCCTGTTGATGTTATTTGCAATGGTGAGAAATTCTGCATAATCTTCTTAAGTTCAGCGACTGCTTTAGTTTGGAGTTTTCCCCAAGGCAGGGGATTCTTCTTCAGCATGGATTGCAAGGGAACAAGGAGCTTTGCAATGTTTGGGACAAAATCCCTGAGATAATTAATTATCCCAAGAAATTGCTGAACTTGTTTTGTAGTGAAGTTATCTTCAGGAAATTTCAATAATTCTTGAGTGATATGTGGCCCTGGGTAATATGTACCTTTGTTAAGGTGCATACCAAGAAATTCGATTTCTGTTTGGGCGATATTCATCTTTCTTTGAGAAAGCATGATACCATGTTTTTTTACAATTTCTACAAATTGCTCAATGAATTGACAGTGTGACTGCTCATCAGGACTGTAGAGCAGGATGTCATCGATGTATACGGCTGCACTTGACAGGATTGGTTGGAAAATAAGACACATGACCTTTTGGAAAAAGGGATGGTGCTACCTTTAGGCCAAAAGGGAGAACTTTCCACTGGAAGTGCTGGTTCGGGATACAAAATCCTGTTTTGGATCTGTCTTCAGGGTGGATGCCCAATTGCCAAAATCCGGCTTTAAGGTCGAATTTGGAATAGATATGGGCCTTGGTTAGACCAGCAAAGAGAGAGTCTCTAGATGGTAAATGAAACTTATCATCTTGGAGAAAAAGGTTGAGAGGTTGGTAGTTAATTACCAGTCTCATTTTCCCTCTGTTTTGCTCAGCACGTTTATTGACATAAAAGGCTTCGCAAGCCCATTGAGAATTGGAGATTTCAATAAGACCTTGTTGCAGTAATTCTGAGCATTCTCTTTGAGCTAAAGCTAGATTTTCTGGATTCATTCCCGTATGACTCGCCTTGGTTGGATTTATATCTTCATTTTTCTTAAAAGGAAGGTGAACAAAGAACTCTGGATTTTTCCATAAAGGATGTGAACAATTTTGGGCAAATTCCGAATGGGATTCCGAACAAGATTCTAATAACTTTTGCATGATTGGATCTAGTATACTCATCTAAATGGAAAATAGTCTCTGAATATTGACAAACTCAGAAAATTGGTCTTTATATCTAAGATCTTTTCCAGGAATGATGCGAAGCTGAGAGATTTGAGTCATGATGTCCCATCCATTTATCAGATCTTTATTGGGGAGGTTTGATCCAAAGATTTTTGCGGTTATGGAACACTAGGGAAAAAACTGGACAGTTACTGGAGTAGTTCTGACATTCGTGGAGAAAGTATCTCCTGAAGCAGAATTAAAATATCGGATGTAAGGAGTCTAGAATTCTTCAGGAAGAACTTTGGTGTCCAATATTGAACAACTTGCTCCTGTGTCAATGAGAGCAATAACAGTGATGGGTTTGGCAAACTTTGAAGTGAGGATTTTTACAGGGAAATGGGGACAGTGAGTTTGACTTGAAAATATGTCAAGATTTGGTTTTGGGGATGAGTATGATATATGAAAAATATCTTCAGACTTTGAGTCTGATTCAGTCTCACTGGAAGTTTGGTAAGAGGGAATGACACAAAGAGTTTGTTCAGATGGTTCTTCGTCAGTAAAGAATAAGGATTCAATATCATCATTTTCAAGAGAAATACCTGTTTCATTCTCAATGTGATGAATTAGATGATTCTGACCTTTTTTTGCTTAAGGACAATTTTTGGCAAAATGTCATTTTTGGTTGCAGATACGGTTTGATTTCTTATGGCCTATGCGATCCTTTCTTTTGCATAGGTATCGCCATTTCTTCTTTTTCCGGAAATGCTTGGAGCCATGTTTGGATTTGTTTATCCAGATTTCTTGTAATGTTTCTTTTTCCGGGAGAACTTACCACAAGTACCATCACAGTCTTGCTTGGAGCATTTGATTTTTAACTTCTAGCGAGAGCAGGCTGATTCAAGGCGCTTGTCATTTGTGATGTAGGTACAAACCATCTGACGCTTTAAGCATAATTCTTCGAGGCATAGATGAACTTCTTGCTGTATTTCTCCCAAGGGAATATCCTGTACTCTTCGATATTTTTCAAAGAAAGATCTTTCAACCATTTGGGATAATTCTTTAGGGATGGAAGTAAGGAAAACATGCTTTAGATTTGGATCTGCACCAATTTGGTAAAAAAGCTGAAGCATCACTCGATAATGCTGATCGAGACGCTTTTTCTGGAGGGAGTAGCATTTTCTTTCGAAGAATTCTCTTCTTTTAATCTCTATGAGATCAATGGGTTTTCCCACGAAGACATGGTATAGAAGAGTGATGGCATGGCCGAAATTAGGTGACATCAGGAAATGAATCTGGTCCTGTTCAGCAATTGATTGCCACCAAAGCTTGAGACTGCCTGTGAATCTTGTAACAAAGTTGTAAAGGACATCATTCATATCATGGTTGGTAAGGGACTGAGTATTCAACCAAGTATGAAAGTCTTCAAGTCTTTCTAGCCATTTATGATAAGGAATATCATCGATGGTGAAGAACTGCTTTGATGCTATGGACACATGCTGAGCAGGATTGCTTGTCTGACCGTTTTCTGGGTCAGAATAGTTTGATTCCATTTCATCATCTGGAGGATCAGCCATGAATATTGATGAGGTTACTGGTGCCATAGGGAGAGAATCAATTGTGGGAATTGAGAAGGATGAAGAAGAAGAAAGAGATACTATAATCTGATTCAGTATCAAAAGAAGTTTGTTCTGCTGGGAACAAAGTCTACTTTTTTGGGATGGCATAATCTGGTTGTTGGATGACATGGTTAGGTTCCTGAGTACCCAAATCCTTTAGAAATGATTCCAATGGATATGATAACATCATCTGATCTGGCTTTTCTTTTTTTAACAATCGAACTTGATTCTATAGGCAGCATTTTTTCTTTCCCTTTGTCCTTCTGCAGGGCTTTGAGGCGATTTCGTATTTATGCCATATCTGGTTCTCTTCTGTAGGGATCTTCTAGAATAGTGGCAAAAATAGACGTCTGTGGTGGTGGCGGTAAATACTCGATTCTAACAGAAGGTGCCAGTGGATCGAAAGGTCTAAACCTTCCTTCTTTGAGGATTTGGATTTGCCTCTTAAACTTTTCTATCTATGACTTTGGGCTTTCAAGATAATGATACCCAAGATGTTGTCCTGATTCCAAGGCATGAAGCCTTTTCTGGAACTCAGAAAGTATCTTTTTGGTGCTCTCATGATACATTCGGAGATCTTGTTGCACATTTCCAATCTTGGAATCAATTGCCTTGAAGGCATTGTTTTGTGCCAACAGAGTCTCTGATTGCCAATTTAGAACAGCTTTAGCAGCAGGGGTCTTTCTCTATCTCCCATGTTCATCCACATTAGTGGGGGTTGCTATTTTTGGAATATGACGGTATCTGTTTTGTGGGTCAATGAGTTCCTCTGGGGCAGGAAACGAAAGTTTTGAACTTTCTTTGGCAAGAGGAGAAAAATCTATATCATGGAACATGGCAATAGTGTTTCTGTTGGGGCTTCAAGTGGGTAAGAATGCTTCTTAGCCCATTTTAGGATTGGCTTATAAAACGGGGAGAGAGCTTGTTTTTTCTGAGGAGGAGATGGTGAAGGTGATTTTGGTGGATCTGGTGAAACTTGGGGTGTAGTGTGGGGTGTAGTGTTGGACTCTATCGGTGGAGGTGGAGCATAAGAAACCATAAATTGGTATTTATCACACTCACCAAGAGTATCAACGGAGGGGTCTCCGTTTAAGTACCTTTGATACACCTTATTCTTTGGCTTTTTCCGTCGAGGTGGAGGTCTTGCTAAAGGATCTATCTCGTCAGGGGAATTTGTGCAATAGGAACATTGACAAAAAGGATCCCAAAAATAATGACCATAATTGTCTTTATAGTAATGGACAGGATATCCATCACCATCAAAATGTCGAACAAGTTTTTTTGGGTCTGGCTCGGAAATTGATTGAGGAACACATGGTACAATCATGAAGAGGGTCTGGAAGATAGAAAGACTTTCTTCATTTTCCTTGCCAAACTTGATGGAAACAGTTCCATCTTTTTTCCGAACAAACTTTGAATCCATGGACTGGAAAGGCTTGTTATGCTGTAGCTTTTCATAGTTGGTAATCCAAGTCTCTGGAAGGAGCTTGGCCAACGTATCCTTCGGGATCTGTCTAGGCACATGGATGCATGATGCTTGATCATTTTGCATGGAGATAAACAAAGCATCTTCATTACCATTATTGAAGTTGAGATCAAGGGCATGGTTCTGCACTCGATAAACCATCTGGTAATGAAGTGTAGCAGTTACAGAGTCAGTTGTTGGAGGGGCTCCAGTGAGATGGACTTGAACTTTTAGAAAAGAGAGTAACTGAGGGTCCGAAAGGGCAATGTTGAAGTTTGGATACAAAGTCACAAAGACTGTTCCGGCATTCAAAGTGGTTTGGACAGTACCGATGCAAGCATGCTGATATTGCAAAAATCTGGTATCTAATAGCGCAATTCTTGTCACAACTGGCAAATCTTTACGGCCATGAAAGGTAAGAGCTAGACGAACAGCGCCATAATGGACATGAGTATATCCTTGTTGGGCCCATTGTCTGGGAAATTCTGGCGGGATCTGAAGAGTAATGAAGTATTCCTTTTCAGTGGCAGGAATGGGATGCTGGTCGAATTTAGAGGACTGGACGTACTCCTTGACTTGCTTTGGGGTTTGGTGAATAAGTTGGCGGATGGAACGGATGGGTGAGAAAGATGTGTGTGGTTTGGCAAAAGCAGAGTAAGGGTTCATGAGGGGAAGTTGGGTTTCAGAGATTTTGGTTTCATCACTAAGAGAAATTTCATAGAGATAGTCTATCTTAGAAGCATTGGAAACACGAAACTCTGGAGAGGTTGAAGATGAAGGAGATGAAGTAAGAGAAATAGGTGCTTCTAGAATTTCTGGTTCTGAAGACATGATGAGAAGAGATCTTCTCAGCACTGGATTCACCTACCAAGCGCATGGAATGAATAATGTTAAAAACGAAACCATGGTATCCCTTTCGCTTCAAGTTCAAGCTAATGCCAAGGGTGAAGATATTCAACAACTAAAGCAGGACCTGAAGAAGCTGGAAGAGACTGTCACGTCTATGGGGGATTTCCAGCTAGTTCTTGTTCCCAAGAAGCCTTAATTTTTATCCAACCATTTTTATCATCATTTCTCACTTTTTGCTGTGACAAAAAGGGGGAGAGTTTATGCAAATTTGAACAACTTTGACTTATGTTTTGATTTGTTTGGTTTGTTTGGTTTCGTGACTTTATTTTTGGTACTTTAGACTGCTTTAGACTATTTGGATTTGAACTTTGATGCTTGCAACAACTTAGTTTGTGATACAGATCGTGACTGGATAATTAGTTTGTTTTTGCAGGACTAACATGTTTCCTGTGATTGCAAAATTGATGATATACAGGTCTCAATCAATTTTTATCATAGATTACTTAAGTGTTGTTTTGCAGGATAAAAGTTTCAAATTTGCAGGAAAGTTTTGTCACCATCAAAAATGGGGAAATTGTTAGAGAAGACTCCTTATTGTTTTGAAGCTAACAAACCCTTTCCAAAAAGTCTAGCCTAAAAGGTTGCAAACTCAAGTGTTATAGTCTAAAGATCTCAAGACTCTTCTATCAAAGTCTGAAGACTGAAGTTCAAAGTCTGACCTCACTGACAGATTCCAGACCAAAGAAAAGATTTACCAAGATGCGAGTTTATCTCTAAGGATTCATTTCATAGGGTTTGTGGGTGATCTTACGGTTGGAGAAAGCACCTATGATCAATTATTCTTATTGAAATCAATTTGGATAAACAGATCTTTTGAAAGGTGAAGTTTACTTGGAAGGTTCTATGTATGAAAATCAAGATCCCGATTGTATGGGCGAACATGATTGATGGGCTATCAACATATTCCTTAAATGACTCGAGATCTCCTTTGATTGATTCTGTCCAATGGTTAGATTAGAGGAACTCTTTTGGAAAGTGCCAACGATTTTAAAGGCATGGAGGAGTATATAAGGATAATTCTCAAGTTGTTCGAAAGTGTGCGTGAAAGAAGAATTCTAAAGTTTGAAGCTCTTAGTTCTTTGCTATTTCAATCGTTGTGCCAATCTTGTACTCAAAAGAGAGAACAAACACTCGAGAGACTTTGAAAGAGTGCGGTATAGTTTTTACATTGTGAGGTTGTGGATGTGAGATTGTAAAATCTTTTTTGTTTCTTAGTGAAATCCAGCCAGTAGACTGTTAGTGCAGAAGAATGAACGTAGGCTTAATCCAAGCCGAACCACTATAAACCTTGTGTCTCAATTCTCTTTCCTTGATCTCCTCACTTTAATACGTAACCTTATATAATTGCTTGTTGTCATTTACATCTTTAGTTTATTATCTTAAAAAAGGAATTCGACTTTTGAAGTCTTGCGAAAATTTGTTTTAACACCTATTCACCCCCCTCTAAGTGTTCTCACTAGCCCTTATGACATATATGGCATTAACAATAAAAGGCCTCTCTACTAATATCACTTTCCTAGAGGACTCCACAACTCTATCAATTTCCCACTTGGAGATTGATATTAAAAACAACAATATTCTTTTAGTCTTCCCTTGTCTTTATTAGCCAAATTGTCCTAGTGTAATGGCCTCTTCATCACTAACCATGAATGCCAACTAAGGTAATGCACATCCTTAGTTTTTTGATGGTGACAACCTCGGTTAATATATATGCTAGATTTTTGCACCAAGAATTTTCTTCAATGACAATGTCCCATTATTTATCAGCTGACGAATGTGACAATATTTTTAGTTCAATATGCTTGTCCTCGAATGAAAAAAATGAATTTTTTACTAGACAATTAGCACTCTGATTGTCATTGAAATTAACATTGCTATCTTGCAAGGAATTCTTCAACCAAATCATCTCTGATATCAATTGTTAGGAACGAGACTAGTTAAAGAGAAAAAATAGGGAAGAAGACACATGAAGTTTTACTTGAAAAACCTTTTCAAAATCAGAATTGGAAAAAACCATAATTCCGTATTAGGTGATCTCTTCACTATTAGTATCAAATTTCTAAGTTACAACTACAAAAGATATTATCATAATATATAGCATAAGTTTTAAGATAGACAAGTTATAGTAAATTAGCCGTAGTACTTTATTCTATGTTTTAACATGAAAATTTTATGTATGCCATTAGCACTAAAAAGCTTCTGTGCTTTAATATCACTTTTCTCTATCATACTCCACAGCTCCATGGGAGAGAGGGGAACACAAAGAAAGAGTTGAACTTGTTTGTTATTTAGGGCTTAAACATTACAATTTTCAATTTAATTGGATAAGTATTACCAACGATTATACACCAATAGTCCATGGAATGTGGATAAGTATTAACAATGATTATACACCAATAGTCCATGGAATGTGTCGTTAACATCTAGCCTAACTAACAAAAAATGTCAAGATTTGTGGTGCTCACAGTGAGTCTCACGGAACAAAGTAAATGGTTCAATATGGTTCATCGATATTATATCATGTGCAAAAATGAGTTCAAGACAATGGTAAAAGACTTACTTAAAAAAGAAAAATTGCAGTCCAATGTATTCACCTTATATACTGACTGGAATTCCTCCTAATAGGTCTCTTCCATGGACATAGTTACACAAATCAACACATGCTATAATATTTTATTCATATGTCCATGATGAGGTGCAATGAGAACGCACCGTTTTGTCTTAATATGCTATGATGGAAAGACACCCTTTAAAAGGTTGTGAGGGAGTCATATAAAAGACTCCTGAAGACAACCGTTGAGACGGTTGACAAAATGTACGCTCAGAAATTCCTCTCATTTTCTTTTCCCATTTTCATCAAAAGAAAAAGAAGGCGTTCCATTTCACCTTTACGAGAACAATTGACATTTATGTTGTGAAAATCAGATGTTTTCCTCGTGATTACATTCAGACCAACATGAAGTATTTTTATTTGTGATTCATATGCAATTCAACGATCGTTCCGGGGTAAATTGTTGACTGTGCATCGGAAACAAGTAAGTCATCTTCCTTCGACTTTCTTCCAACACCGGTATTAGAGCCCGGTTGTGATTTCTGCCTTATTTTCATCGAATTTCCTCATTTACTACTTGATATCAAGATTAAGAGATTGAATTCTACATTGTTTGGATGTTTATTGCTTGGAAAAGCAATTTGAATTGTTGAAAACGAACCGAAGCGAAGAACAGGTTCAGGGCCGTGTAAACCCGTATGGTTTTGGCCATTTTTCGGAATATTTTTTCAGCCAAAATAAACTTTTAAATATACAGGGTGAAAGTACTCGTCAAGATGAGTCCGTCGATGGGTCGAGCACCACCAAAGGACGCTGAACGTGCCCACACGCGCGGCCAGAAGCCACTGCGCGTGCGCTCCACGTGCTTGATGCACTGGGCATGACCACGAGTGCGCATCAGCGAACCAATGTGTGCTAACGTCACCATGACGTCATCTAACGATCAGTAACCGCAGGATGACGTCATCGATGACGTCACTGGCAGCAACAGTTGGTCGGTCAATCACCGACCAACAAATCGACTTGTGACCCGACCCGACTTAAGTCCCGACCCGACTATTAACCGGTCAACAAAACCAGTGGTCAAATCAATCGGACAGATTACTGATTGGATTGGTCGGATTGGTTTGACCAGCTAGGATCCTTTAAGGATCATTGGCGCATGCGCTTCACGCACCGCACACTCAGGCGACGCATGTGGGCGCATGAGTGGTCAGATTGGAGCGTGGTGGGTGGCATTTGGTTCATATGGATGTACTCTACATTGTGGTATAATTATTTTTTATATTTGAGTTTTATAAATGTATAAAAATGTATAGGGAACCCTGAGTACGCGTATTTTTGGGGTTTAAATGCATAGTTTATTTATTTGTAGCTTGTATTTTCTTATGTTTTAGAAAATACAATAGCTAGCCTATATGAAAATGATGTCAGATATGCTGTCTAGAGCTTAGTTCGATGGTAACATATATATAATTTAATATACTTGCAATTTTCTAATTTCATGAAAATTCTGATAGTGCTAGTATGAACACCTAGAGAAGGGTGAATAGGTGTAAAAACGAATTTTATATAACTCGACAACTTAATTCAATTTATATAACAACGGAAGACTTAAGATATAGAAAATCTGCAATGATATATAAAAGACTATGAATTAAGTAAAGAGATAAGGGAAAGAGAATTAAAAACACGATGATTTATAGTGGTTCGACTTAATCCAAGCCTACGTCCACTCTCCCACACTGACTGCCTACCGGCTGGATTTCACTATGAATTAAAAGAGTCGTTATAGTATCACGTCCTTGATTCCATAGTGTAAAGACTTTGCTACACTTCCTCAAGGCCTCACAAATGTCTAAACTCTCTTTTGAGTACAAATTTTCGCTCAACAAATGAATCAGCAAAGAACAAGGAGCTTTAGACTTTGGAATTTATCTATCGCGCACACACTCAAATAACTAGAGCATCTTCCTTATGTACTCCTCCATGCCTTCATATCCGTTGGTGCCATCCAAAGGAGTTCTTCCAATCTACCCGTTGGACAGAATCAATTAGGGAGATCTCGAGTATTTTAAGGAATGTGAAGATAGCCCACCAATCTCGCTCGCCCATACAACCAAGATCTAGGTTTCCATAAGTAGAACCTTCCAAGTATACTTCGCCAATCAACGGATCTGAATTACTTGAATTATTTGCAATACGAATAATAGATCTTTAGATACTATCTCCAGCCGTGAGATAATCTTCAACCAAACGAATCAAATCCTTAAAGATAAACTTGCATCGGTTTAGAAACTGTCAATGAGGGCAGACTTTAAATCATGAGTCTAGCGGTCTTCAGACTTTCATGAAAGAAAGCGTTTTGTCAACTTCAAAATAGATAATGAAGTTTTCTTCAACAATCTCCCCCTTTTTGATGGTGAAAAAACGTTCTCACAGATTTTGACAATTTGACCTGCAAGACAACACTTAAGCAAACCAAGATTTCTTATAGATGAAAATTAGATATTACGATAGAGATAGTAGCAATTCTGCAACCACAGAAAACGTGTTAGTCATGTAAACACGACTATCTTTAATGTAATCAATAATAGCTTAAGTTGCAAGCATCATCAATCCAAACTAGTCTAAATCAAAACCACACCAAACAAAAGTTAAAGTCCAAAAAAGATAAAGTCAATAAAATCTGCATAAAACCTCTCGACCTTTTTGTCAACAGCAAAAAGTGGAGAATAGACTAAAGAAATGGATAGAAAATAGAGTTAAAACCAAGCCTGTTTGGACAGGTGAACAAGTGTGAGTTCTCCCATAGAATGCACTGTCTTCTCAAGCCTATCAAAACTCTGCTTCAGTAACAGAAAATCTTCACCTTGCAAAGACTAAACTTGAAGCTTTAGGGCGGTCAACTGTTCATGCAACGATACTGAAGTGACCTTCAAAGCATTCTTGAGATCCTGCATCTCAAATCCAATGGCATATTGCTGCTTGACGTCCAAAAGAACTTCCAAAAATCTTGAAAAGTCTGCTGTTTGAGCAGATGCATCACTAGGACCAGCTGAGTCAAGGATGGGGATTTTGAGAATCGATGGATCTTTAGCAGATTGTCCATCATGACTGTCTTTTGGATTGTGCAAGGCATACACATCCTCAAGATCTATAGCAGAATGACTCACATCACTAGCAGGCAAAGATCAAGAAATACCTTTTGGATCAATAGCTCCCCCTGTTTTGATGCCCTCAGATGGAGTAGGTGAAGTTTCCTCATCTACAGACGCACTAGACAGAGAGATAACCAAGGTTGGCTCGAAAGAGTCCTCTTGACCTTGATCTTGTTCTTCCTCTCTCTCTTCTTCTTCCTCTTCCTCTTCTGCTTCTCCTCTTCCTTCCTCTTTCTCTTCTTCTTCTTCATCTTCTACTTCTCTTCTTCCTTCCTCTGTCCTCCTCTGTTCTTCTTCCTTTTCTGTGACTTCTCTCTCTCTCTCCTCTTCTCCTGGCTCTTCTCTTATCTCACGAAAGTTTACAAAACTCTTTAAGTTTCTCAAGGCTGCTATGGTCACTTCATCTTCATCTTCTTCATCTTGCAAGATAATAGTTCTTTTCTTCTTCTTCACTAGAGCAACCATGGGCTCCTTGCCTTTTCTTTTCGCAGTAGCAGAGTCTTGTTTTGCTTTTATGGGAGACTTTTCCTTCACATGCTCCAACACTTTGTTCAACTCTTTCAATCTCATCTTTGTCACCATTTTGAACCTAATCATCATAGGAGAAATGGTTGACAGGTATAATGGTGCAAAGATGTGAATTTTAAAGTGCCGAAAGAGTCTCGAGATAAGAGCAGAATAATGGAGTTGTCCCTTATATTTTTCAACAGTGCGGTACATATGAAACAATGGTGTGAGGTAAAGAGAATTTATATCCAGAGTTAATGGCACACATCAACTTAGTTTCCGATTGAGAAAAATCTGTCTTGGATGTTGATTTAGGACGAATGCAATTTATCACAATCTTGTATAGCAAAATGTTAGAGGCACTCATCCTTGAGTAAGAAATCTTGCCATCAACATTCCTATCTCTTACCAATGACAGAATAGCATGTGCAATAGACACATTAATTGGTTGAAAACTCAATCTTTCCACCCCAATTATGTCGGCCAGTGCGTCTATATCCACCAAAAACTCTTTGTCCTTCACAGTGAAAATAAAACCGTTTACATCGAAGAAAGATAAGTTCAAATAAAAGTACGCAGTGAGTTCTGAAAAAGCAACAGTGGATTTAGAACAAAACTGTTCTAGTTGCAAAAAGGCAAACTTCTCGCGGAGATTAACCTCTATCGAATCAAGAAAATCAAAATCAACAGTTCTAGGGTTCATAACTCCTCTCTTCAGAAGTTCCGAATAAACCTTCTTGTGCCCCTTCGATCTAAACAGGTTAGAGCCATCAATAATGTTTGCAACTACACTCAATCTAGGCTAAAAATGAGCAAACAAACATTCATCGTCTTCCTGAGGTTGATGTGCAGAGCCATAGAATGGGTCACTCAGTATGTTCTCAAACGTTCTATCAGCCGTTCCTTTCTCTACAACTCCCAATTTTTCCAAATCTCTCAAAAACAAGGTTTCATTTTTGAATCCTCTATCTTTTAAGAATTCATCGATTAAGAACATCAGCGTATCTCCTTTCTTCAGATTAGAGTAGAGCTTATAAGCAACCTTGGGAGTCAGAGTTCTTATAGGTTCAACATCCTCTATGACTTCTTCTTCAAGTTAAGTCGGTGGAGAAGGTTGACACTGTTGAGAAGGTTGTTGCTGACTCGGACACAGTGGTGGAGAAGAATCTTCTTCCTCAGTTAAGTCAAAATGGGTAGGACCCTCAGGCATAGATCGTGGTTCCCTGCTTGCAATTATTGAAGACTTTCTCGAAGACATTTTCGCTTCAAGGGAGGAATCCTCCACTTGCTCGAAAGAGGAGATAACTTTTTGACAGATCGAGAGTGAAAGTGAAAGCAAATAGAAATTTTGTATTCTAGGGTTTCAGTGTAAAGATGAAGAAGACGAGTCTCAGCAGTATAAAAAGCAAGTAAAGCAAGGTAAACGAAACATCCTAAAAGGAAAATAAAAATACCTTTTTGAAAAGGATAACTTCCCTTTTTGAAAATAACTGTATTTTCAAAATTAATAACTACCTTTTTGAAAAGGTAAAGAAAACTTGGAAAGATGACTTCAATCAATTAGCGATTAATAAACAACCGTACCTTTTCAAATTTAGAAATAACTTACCATTGTAACTCTTGGTTTTTTGAGTCTGAACACATTCAGATTTTACCTTTTAAGTCTTGTGCACATCCAGACTGTAAAGAGATATAATATTCAATCTGGTGCGAATAGACTCAAGTAAACTTTTCTCCAGTGGCTTTGTAAATATATCCGCCAATTGATTCTTTGAGTCAATAAATTGGATCATAACTTCTCCATTTTGAACATGGTCTCTAATAAAATGATGTCGAATCTTTATATGCTTTGCTCTTGAATGAAGAATTGGATTCTTGGTGAGATTAATTGTGCTGGTGTTATCACATCTGATCTCAGTGCACGAATCTTTGATTCCAAAGTCTCTTAGTTGTTGTTTTATCCACAAGATTTGAGAACAGCAACTTTCAAGAGCCACATATTTTGCTTTTGCTGTTGAAAGACCTATTGTACTTTGCTTCCTTGAAAACCATGATACTGTCTTGTTACCAAGCAATTGACAAGTACTGGAAGTGTTTTTTCTTTCAACTCGACAACTTGTTAGATCTGCGTCTGAATATCCAAGGAGAGTAAAGCCTCCCTCTTTGGGATACCATAGACCTATCTTCGAGGTTGTTGCAATGCATTTGATGATGCATTTCGCAGCACTTAGATGGGACTCTTTTGGATCTAATTGAAGTCTGGCATACATGCAAACACTAAACAAAATATCAGGTCTAGAGGTAGTAAGATAACGAAGTGAACTAATAATACTCTTGTAAAGTTTCTGGTCAACTTTCTTTCCTCCTTCATCTTTATCCAACTTCGAAGAACTAAACATCGGTATTTCAGTCTTTTTACAATTGTCTAATCCGAACTTTTAACAAGTTCTTTTGCATATTTTCTTGGTAAATAAAAATCCCTTCCTTCAATTGCTTTACTTGTAATTCAAAGAAGAAGGATAATTCACCCATCATGTTCATCTCGAATTCTTCCTACATAGACTTAGAGAAATTCTTGTATAGATTTTGTTAGATGATCCAAATATTATATCACCAACATAAATTTGGACAAGTAAAAAGTTTTTACCTTCTCTTTTAATAAACAGAGTAGTGTCTACTTTACCTTTGACAAAACCACTTTGGATTAAAAATTTACTTAACCTGTCATACCAAGCTTGAGGTGCTTGCTTTAATCCATATAGCACCTTTTTCAGTATGAATACAGAGTTTGGTTTCCTTGGATCTTCAAAACCGGGAGGCTGTTCCACATAAACTTCCTCTTGGATAAATCCATTCAGGAATGCACTTTTGACGTCCATTTGGAATAACCTGAAATTCTTATAAGACGCAAAAGCAAGTAATAATCTAATTGCTTCTAACCTTGCTGCTAGTGCGTAAGTCTCATCATAGTCTATCCCTTCTTCTTGTGTATATCCTTTTGGCTACAAGTCTTGCTTTGTTTCTTACAACTTTTTCTTTTTCGTCTATCTTGTTCCTAAAAACCCATTTAGCTCCAATAACAATTTATCTTTTGGTTTAGGAGTTAGTTCCCAAACATCGTTAACACTGAATTGCTTGAGTTCTTCTTGCATAGCTTCAATCCAGCTTTCATCAGTTAAAGTTTATTCTATATTTTTGGGTTCTAATTTAGAAATAAGAGCTACAACGCTAGACTCTTCATGCCTTTTGGATCTTGTACGAATTCCTTTATCAATGTTACCAATGATGAGTTCTTTGGAATGACTAGACTTGTGCTTCTAGTTGCTAGTTGGTCTGACAGATTGCTGAACTTCTTCTTCAGTTGATTCTTCAATATTTGTTTATTGTTGTTCTTCTGTAGTCTGAGTTGCTTCTGGGGAAGTTGATTTTGTAGAGTCTGGAGTAGGTTCTGATTTTTCAGGTTGAGTCTGGATCAATTGATTTTGTATAGATTCTTGAAATTTGACATTCATTGACTCTTCCACAGACTGAATCTTCTTGTTGTATACTTTGTAAGCTTTGCTGGATGTTGAGTATCCAATGAAGATTCCTTTATTTGACTTTTCTTCAAACTTACCAATTCGATCATTTGCATTTTTCAATATAAACAGTTGCAACCAAACACATGAAAATAAGAAACAATTGGCTTCTTCTCTTTGAACAACTCATAGGGAGTTTTCTCCAGCATGCTGTAGAAACTGTTTCAGCCCAACAATGAGAAGAAATGTTGTTATTAATTAAAAGAGTTCTAGCCATTTCTTGCAACGATCTATTCTTCATTTCCATAACTCCATTCTATTCAGGAGTTTATGGTGAGGAGAACATATGCTGAAAACTAGATTTATCACAAAATTTAGCAAAATCTTGATTTTCAAACTCACCTCCATGGTTTGTCCGTATGCTTGAAATAACATACCCTTTCTCATTCTGAACATTCTTGGCAAATTTAGTAAAATAAGAGAAGGTTTCAGACTTACTTGCCAAAAAGTAGACCCAAGTAAATCATGAATAATCATCCACTATTATTAGGAAATATTTTTTCCATCAATGCTTTGAGTTCTAGTTGATCCAAATGGATCCATATGCAAGAGCTGCAACCCACGATTAGTGGAAACTTGATTCATTGGTTTGAAAGAATTTCTATCATGTTTTCCCAATACACATTGTGTGCATAAGTTAGATTTTTGGTACTTCAAGGGTAATCCACGAACAGGCTTCTTTGAAGAGATCTTGGCAATTTGCTTCATGGTGATATGGCCAAGCTTTCGATGCTAGAGATTTTCTTTATCTTGAATTGAAATTAGACATTGATATCTTTCTAGATTGATATCCAAAAGATAGATATCTCCATGTCTTCGCCTAGTAAAGGATTGTGAAAGATCTTTACTAGTGCCTAAACATATTCCTTCTTGAAAATTGATCTTGAATTCAGTGTCGCACAATTGGCTGATGCTGAGCAAGTTGTACTTGAGTCATTCCACGAAGGAGACATTGTTGATTGTGAAACTCCATATCTCTACAGTTCCACATCCAACAATTCTTCCCTTACTGTTTCCGCCAAAGGAGACTTTTCCACCAATTATTTGCTTAAGTTTAATAAAAACAATTTGAATCTCCAGTCAGATGCCTTGAATAGCCACTATCCAAATACCATATGGCCTTTTTCTTGATAGTGACCTGCAATTAAAAAAGAAAGTCAAGTTTTCTTTGGTACCCACATTTTCTTGGGTCTAGTGGAGTTAGTGTAATATACGGTATTTACCCAATCCTTCTTAACAGGCCTCGAAACCATAGGACATTCTTTCTCAAAATGTTTTGGGCCATTACACTTAGAACATCTAAGAGCACTTCTACCAGCAAGTTTTACAAAGAATTTTTGAAAATGATTTCTATAGAAGGCTTTTGTAGGTCTTTGTTTGATTATTTCCTTTACTTTTGGAAAATCAATTAAAGGAATAGTTTCAGATGTCATTCCCAAGTCTGATTTGTTAAAGTAAGGTCTTTGTCGAAGAAATCTTTTCCAATTTCTTAGATCCCATGGTAAACCTTTTTGAAATGTTTGAAATATCATTTTTTAAAAGTGTGTTTTCTTGTGAAAGAGATTCTGCATTTTCTTTTAAAGTAATAAAACTTTTATCTAGATTTTCACACTTTTCTTTCCATAAAATTCCATGTTGCTTCAGTGTAGAATTCTCCATTTTTAGCTCAAAAATTTTCTTAAGAGAGGTTTTGAGACTAAGATATAGTTCATCAATATGTTAGAGACTTTAGTAGGAATTTTTAAATTACTTATCTCGATTTCACTGTCTAATTCTGAGTCTGTATTTGATTCTAATTTTGCCATTAAACGAATATTAGCATAATCATCATCACTCTCTTCGCATTCGGTATCACTCCAAGTTTCTGCTTTGAGTGCCTTTCTGTATTTCTCAGCTTTTTCTTTCTTTTTCTTCAGCAAGGGACAATTGGGTTTGATGTGTCCCTTTCTCTTATATTCAAAACAAATCACATCTTTATTGGATTCATCGTCCTCAACATATTTATTTTGAAACTTTTAAGAGTTTTGTTTCTTCCAATTGAATCTTCTTCCCTTTTTGTTCAGTTTTCTGAACCTTCTTATCATGAGAGCAAGCTCTTCATCATCCATATCATCTTTAGAATCTGTAACATCAGAATCATCATTAGATTTTAAAGCGATATATTTTTTTACCTTTGAGATCTTCATCTTCATTGATTTGCTCTACTTCATAAGACTGAAGAGTGCCAACCAATTCGTCAATCGAGAGTGGCATGATCCTTTGTGTCTCCCTTATTGATGTCTTTACGTGATTCCGATCTTTGGAAAGTCCACGTAACAATTTGTTAACCTTCATGGGTCTTGAGATTGGCTGACCTTGATACTCAAGACTATGCATGATTTCTGTAAAAAGACTAAACATGTCAGTGATAGATTCTCCCGACTTCATTTTGAAGGCTTCATATTGACCAAACAGAATATTGATTCTAGTTTCTTTCACTCGATCAGTCCCTTCATACGTAATGTACAGCCTACTTAAACTTCTTTAGCTGTTTTACAAGAAGATATTCTATTATATTCAGTTGGAGATAATGCACAATATAAGGAGTAAATCTTATCACACAATCAAATCATACTTGGCCCCGAGGACACTTTGTCTTTCACTTTCAATCTTCCACTTAAAATAGTGATCGTGCCATTTTTCTTCATATTAAAAATATTCTAGAAATTACTCACGTGTGTGGGGACACGTAATTTCGAATCAAAAAGCCAATATCTCACTTTTTTTCAAAATCACTATTTAATATAATTATTAAAATCCAATTTTGCATCAAAAACCCAACACTTAGGTTTTTATGAATAAAATCCATATTTATCACAATCAACACCCAATTTGCCACATCCATTCATCAAATTCAAATTCTAAATGCACGGCGACGATCGGCAAAAATTAAGAGAATTTAGGGTCCCAAAATAAATTTTCGAATTTATTAAATAATTAAATTTATTCCGAAAATTAATATAATAATAATATCCATATTTTTTTTCACGATTCACGCTCAATTTATGATATCCAATCATCAATTTCAAAATCCGCTTCTACGACGATCGGCACGAAATTCGAGCAACGGGGTCAAAAATAATTTTTCGTTTTTAAAAATAATTTCGAATATAATATAATATTATAAATTCCAGAATTCGAATTCATTAAATAATTGAAAAATAAACCCTATTATGTCACATCAAGGCTTTATATTAAAAATAAACATACTTAACTTTAAACTAATCACACTTTAGCAATTAAGCACAATAATCTAATAATCAACCAAATAAACTAATCTAACCCATAAACTTACTTAACTTAAACTAAGCACACTTAGGGCATCATTAACCCTCTAATCAAGATTTAATGAGTTAAACTCACCGGATTAGCGGGCGGGCGGACCAAACGACGGGGACGAAGCGAGATCGACTTTCCTCAAAGCGGGCCGAGCATCCCAGGGCTTGGGAAGGCGGCCAAAATGGCCCATGAAGGGGTTGCCATACCCATTTTCCAGCCACTGATTTGGGGCGAGAGGGCGGATCCGGCAAGGATGGGGGCCACGGGCGGGCGAGGGTGAGGCGGAGCTCCGGCGAGGCTAACGGTGGCCGGAGGAGGTCGGGCGGTGGGCTGGAAGCGGGTGAGACGGGGGGTGAGGCAGGCAACGGGGTGGGGTTTGCACGGCGGGGAAGCGGCGCAGGCGTGAGGTGCGGAGCGTGGGGGCGTCGCGGGCGGCGGTGCGCGGCTCCGGCGAAGAAGCGGCGATCGACGGCCATGGGCGCTTCTTGACAAGCTCGGATCACAGGTTCTTCGAGCAAGGGCGAGATGGATGAGAGAGCGACGGGGGAGGGGAAGAGGACGGGCGCTGCGCGCGAGCGGCGCGCAGCACCGGAAAGCGGCGACGAGCGGCGAAGGAGGCGGACGGCGGGGGCGCCGGCTTCTTCCTCACGCAAATTTTCTGGTCTTCGCACACCAACCATGGAGGAAACCAACGGAAAGGGAGAGGAAGAAGAGAGAAGAAGGAGAGAGAGAGAGAGAGAGATGGGACCATTTTCTTTTCTTTTTCTTTTTCTTTAATCCCTGAAATGGCCCGTGACCTAGGATGACATCACCTCCACTATCTCCATGGCCTCTTCCAAGGGGTTCACTTGCAATTTCGCTGGGTCAATTCTTGTACACTTTAATTTCTCGATTCCATTCAATTCTCTTCCAATTGAGTCAATTGAAGTTCTAAAAATTAATCCAATGTCACCACACTGACGATTACATCTTCCAACTTGTCCATAGAACCAACTTAAGTCCCAAAAGCACGACCAAAGACAAGCCTACTAATTTCTCGAGCCAAATTAGCCATTCTCTAATTATTTTGCTGAAAAACTCGGGTTGCATGAAAAATCTTCGAACATTAGTCAATGATCCTAAAATGATTTGTGACATACCGAGACTTCAATTTCTGAATTCTATCCCAATTCCACGGTTAATTTCTGCTTTGGCACGATCTTAGCGTGGCCCAACTACACAGTAGCCTTTAGAAATTTTCACGCATTTGACTGTGGTTGATCATCTCAAGCCACAATGTACATCTTTGAAACATTGGCGACTTTCGGTTGTCGGGGTAATCTCAAGGTTTCAAATGCGGACATAAGTCTGCCCAATCGATAGAAAAGTCGGCCGGTGCCGATCGGCAAAATTGTGCGATCTAGTGGAATCACCCACACTGATCACATGCCTCTATCGAGTTGACCTATCTCGATCTCTAATCGATTTTAATCGTGCCGTAATGACCCTTACTGATTAGCTCGGTCAAAAGGTCGCTTACGATCAAATTCTCGAGTCGATGCATTAGAAACTCTTAACGGCTTCACCCGATATATTAGTTTTCATATGAGTGGCCGACTCAAGGGAAAAAAGAACTATATGCGTGCCAACGAAATGCCCGTCTCAATTTATTGAAAATAGGATTGGAAAATCGGGATGTCACAAAATTGCTTTTGCATCAAGAGTTTGTCTCTTGGTTATCTCTTCTTGAGTCATCTCGCTAGCCTCTGCAACTTCTTTTTCCCTTTGGACATTGTTGTAACTTTATGAATGATTTCTTTATCTACCACATCTCATTCTAGAGGATCTTTCAATCTTAGGAAAGCTTTCATCTTGTTTTCCATATGATGTATTCATTTTCATCAAAATAAGGTGGTGCGGTGTTGTTGTGCCTTTCAACCAAACACGGAGCCAACATACTAGCCATGGATCTTTAACTACGAGTAAAAACAATTCAATTTAAATGAGTACATAGGCTCACGATACCAATTGATAGTGCTAGTATGAACACCTAAAAGGGGGTGAATAGGTATAAAAATGAATTTTATAAAACTCGGCAACTTTATTCAATTTTATATAATAACGGAAGACTTAAGATATAGAAAATATGCAATGATATATATAAGACTATGAATTAAGTAAAGAGATAAGGGAAGAGAATTGAAAACACGATGATTTATAGTGATTCGGCTTAATCCAAGCCTACGTCCACTCTCGAGCCTGACGGCCATAGTTTGGATTTCACTATGAATCAAAAGTCGTTCGATATCACGTCCTTGATTCCACGGTGTAGAGACTTTGCTACACTTCCTCAAGGCCTCACAAATGTCTAAACTCTATTTTGAGTACAAATTTTCGCTCAACAAATGAATCGGCAAAAGAACGAGGAGCTTCGAGACTTTGGAATTTATCTATCGAGCACACTCAAATAACTAGAGCATCTTCCTTATATACTCCTCCATGCCTTCATATCCGTTGGTACCTTCCAAAGAGTTCTTCCAATCTACCCGTTGGACATAATCAATTAGAAAGATCTCGAGTTACTTAAAGGA
Source organism: Eucalyptus decipiens (assembly GCA_014182575.1). Lineage (NCBI taxonomy): Eukaryota > Viridiplantae > Streptophyta > Magnoliopsida > Myrtales > Myrtaceae > Eucalyptus > Eucalyptus decipiens. The sequence goes on along the minus strand of CM024611.1, from coordinate 16,749,285 downwards.
ATGTAGAAAATAGCCCACTAATCCTGGCTCACCCACTACAACCGGGATCTAGGTTTCCATAAGTAAAACCTTGAAGTATACTTTGCCAATCAACGGATCTGAATTACTCTAACTATTTGCAATACGAATAATAGATCTTTAGATACTATCTCTAGCCATGAGATAATCTTCAACCAAAACGGATCAAATCCTTAAAGATAAACTTGCATTTGAATAAAGATTTCTTCGTCGGTCTAAAACTGTCAATGAGGGCAGACTTTAAATCTTGAGGTACGGCGGTCTTGAACTTTTGATGAAAGGAAAGCGTTTTGTCAACTTCAAAAACGAGATAAGGAAGTTTTCTCCAACAAATTCGAACAATACTAGAAATCCTTGTTTTTCCATTACATGTTGAATTTTTGATTTGATTATAGTTGCAGCATGATTTTTTTTGTACGTTGGTTTCACATGCTATGCTTTTGTGTTAATGAAAAAATGTAGAAATAAATGAGGTCATGTAATTATTTTTCCTATTTGGGAGTTCATAGGTTGGTAGAATTCGAAAGAAGTACTCACCTAGAACTTAAAATTTGTACAAATTAAATTAGTTAATGATATTGGAACAATTGTACATAGAGAGGAGATGATTGGGAACATAGTGAACCTTCGTTTTGTGTCTTTTGTTGAATTATCATTAATTTAATTTGTCTTGCTCTAAAATTAAATATATGTGTTATTAGAAAAGTGTGCAAGTATTGATTCTGCATTTTAATATCAATGTGTTTAGAGTAATTGATTATGGCTTCGGCATCCAAGATCATTATGGCTAACCTCAATAATGATGAGAATTTGAATGGTGACAATTATGATATTTGGCACCAAAAGGTTGATGTATCCTTGAGGAACAAGAGGTTTTGGAAACCTAACCACACCATAGATGAACTGAGAATGGAATTTCAATTCAACACATGAGAGATTTAGAAGCTTATTAAGCTTGGAAAAAGAAAAATGGCATTGCTCGCATCACGTTCTTGAGCTATATACCAAGATGATCTCATGTGTGAGTTTGAAAGTTATGATAAAGCTCAAGTAATGTGGGCTGTTTTAAAATGTGTGGGGATCATTTGTCTTACGCATGTGCATTAAAATGAATAGATCGACGATGCGTTCTAAGACATCATTAATTAATCGACCGCAAAGGAATGGGCACGTGCTCGGAGGGTCACGTGACATCCTCATTTAAGTATCAAGCATGGTTTAGTGATTGGAGTGATAAGGTGCAATGGTCTTTGGAATAGTCAATAGGAAAGGCCTTTAAATTCATCTTAGGTGTCACGTCTATGATAGCTGATTGGTAGAATTGTTTGTTTTATGGATCATTCAGTTTCTAATTCTATATGAAATTGGGAACGGGTTACGTAGAAATGCTACATTAGAGTGATCAAAGCAAAGGTCTTTAGGAAGCACCGTCCGGCCTATAGCTCGAGGTCGAGTGCCGAGCTAGGGTTGGTACGCAAGGAGGCTATAGTAAAGTGCTAGCTCAGGCTAGCGCGAGTGGAGTAGCACCACCTCTTGTTGGTCTTTGGGTTGTAGCCCACAGTGATTTGGGAACTATTAGGATCACGCATCATTGGATGCAATGATGAGATGATAGGGCGTGGAGGCGGGAAATCAAGGCTGCCACCTTCTCCGCCGCTATTGCGGCCACCATACTACCACTACCAATGTCGTTCTTGCTCCACGTGCCTACCATCGCACTTGTTGAAGTTCCGCCAAGGAACGTGGTTGCTAGAAGGCTGATTCATAAAGCGGTGGAGCGAGGTTTTTGAAGTTAAACCAAAGTTTATTGGGGCAAGAGATCTCGAAGTTCTTTGCTTTGTGGATCCAAGGACTAGAGAGACCTTTGCACTTTTTGATGTGCCGGGAGACCGAGAAGGTAGTCGTTGCAACCTACCATTTGGAGGAGTCGCGAGTACTTGGTGGAGAACCACCCAGGAGCGATATTTCCTAAAGGTGGCTCAGAGTGGAACGCCTTCGTTGAGGTCTTCAGCGGTAAATACTTTTCTAAGACTACCAAAGAGATGAAAATGGCGAGTTCCGGTGCCTTCGCAAGGCTCCTAGCTGTAGTCGGTATGAGATGAAGTTTTTGCTGAACTATCGTAAATGCAGCTATTAAATTGGTTGAGAATCCAATTGAGTTATGAGATTTAGGGATGGACTCTTGCGAAATTGAGAAGCCCATTGATTTTGTTTAATTTGAGGAATTATAATGACCTATATGAGCGGAGTCCGAGATGATCGAAGATCGGAATGAAAGAGCCACCGCATCTAGATCGTGGTTCGGATCAAGTAGAGGGTGGATCCGACATGGGAAGGCCCATGATTGGAGGAAAGTTCCATGTCGCCCATCAATAAGGATGGAATTGGAAAATCGGGGCCGAATTAGAATAGCTTGTGTCATTTTGTGGAAGGCGACATGGTATGGCTCAAGTGCCCTTGAAGGATGGGTGTTTGTTTTGAATGTGGCCAACGAAGTCACATAGCCGAGATTGTCCTAGATGACCAAAAAGGACTTGCCGATTCTTTGCCGCCACCACCGTTAATGAGATTAGAGAGTACGCACCATAGAACGCACCAGGGGACATATGAGACTCCCCGACAAGAATAGTGTATGCCATCACCAAAGGTCGGGCCGAAGGATGCGTTTGATGTGATCACGAGGTGCGGTTTCATTGAAACAACCATCTCACTTATGCTTTATTCAACCTAGGAGTGACTCATTCTTTTATTGCCGAGCAGTATGTTAAGTTGATAGGATTAAGTCCTGTATTATTGGAGTCAATGGTTAGCATATCTACACCATTAAAGGATAAGGTATTGTTTGAATTGGGTCGTCCTGGTTGCAAGTTAGTGATTGGTGAGCGAAAAGGGAAAATATATTTGTTAGTCTAATACGTATGACTTTAATTTGATAATAGGCATGGACTTGCTCACCAAGCGAGCTAAGATGGTGCTATCATAAAGCAATACAATTTGACTCGTTAGGGTGGAAGTTTCGAGTTTGTTGGAAGTCGAGGAATACCCATGATTACATTGATCTCTCGCTTAAAGCAACCCATTTGTTAGACGAGTTGTTAGAGTTAGTAACTGGTTTATCGTGTATACAATAGTTGAGGAAGCGGGAAGATCAAAGATATCGAGATAGTGCAAAGTTCCCAGATGTTTTCGAGGAATTACTAGGCCTCTTGCCCGAAGAGATTAAGTTCGTGATTGAGCTAGCACTTGGGACTTAGCCAATCTCTAAGGCTCCTTACCGAGATGGCGTTGTTAGAATTGAAAGAATTGAAGAGTACAAATGGAATTACTAGATAAGGATTCATCCATCCCCGGTGCATCATTAAGGAGCACCGGTTTTATTCGTTAAGAAGAAGGATGGTTCATTGTGCAATGCATTGACTATCGTTGACTTAATCGAGGTGATGATAAAGAACAAGTATCCGCTCACGAGGATCGATAACTTGTTTGTTCATTTTGCAACGTGCAATCTTTCAAGATCGACTTGATGATAAGATATCATCGGCTAAGGATCGACAAAGAAGGACATACCGAAATCAGCATTTCGTATTTGATATGGTCATTACAAGTTCACTGTAATGCCGTTCGGGTTGATGAATACTCCAGCTGCTTTTATGGATCTGATGAACCGAGTGTTCGAGGAATATCTCGATCAGTTTGTGATCGTGTTTCTGCGATTATAATACAGGTGTATTCGAAGAATGAGGGGAAAGAGCATGAGAGTCATGCGGATTGGTACTACGGACTTTGAGAATTCATCAGGTATCATGCGCTAAGTTCGGCAAGTGCGAGTTTAGTTGACTCATGTTACTTTCTAGGTCACGTGATTTTAGGCAAATCTCCGTAGAGGCTGTCAAGATTAGTAGTGATCAGGCGGCCAAGACCAACTATAGTGATAGAGATCAAAAGTTTTTAGTATGGCGGGTTATTACGGACGGTTCGTGGAGGTTCTCGACATTAGCATCACAGTTGACTAGGCTCTTAAAGAATGAAGAAAAGTTTGTGTAGACTGGACAAGTGCGAGGGTAGTTTCCGGGGAGTTAAAGCAAAAAGCTAACTATGGCATGTGCTAACTCATTCCATCTGGCCTTGGAGGATATGAGACCTATAGTGATGCGTCGTTCGGAGGATTGGGTTGCGTGTTGATGCGATATAGTAGGGTCGTTGCATCGTCTCTGTCAGTTGAGGCCTCGTGAACGAACTACCCAACACATGACTTAGAACTCACGGCAATTATTTTTGCTTTGAAAATTTAGAGACACTATTTGTGCGGAGAAAGATTCAGTTTTCATTGATCATCAAAGCCTCAAGTACTTATTCTTTTGAAGGAGTTGAATATGAGCGGCGGCGGATTGGATGAAACGAAGGACTACGACTATGTTTATTTTGTATCACACGAGAAGGTGAATAAGGTCACCGATGCTTTAAGTGAGAAGTCTTGATTTACTCATATTTTAGTTAAGGAATGGGAATATAATCGAGAGAGCTCGGGGTCGGTTTTCAAGTTTAAGGTGGGTCACCTTTCAAATCTTATGGCCCATCCTCGAACTAATAGAGATGTGCGAGATCGGGATCAAGTTACTTCAGCTAATAGACCCGGATGTTCAAAAATTCTGCAAGGATGCGATAAAAGGAAAGTGACTTTGTTTTTGAGGATGGAACACGAGGTTCCAAGGGAGCTGGTTTTACGACAATGTGGATATTCTATCGAGAACCTCATATTAGGTTACAATATTTATCTGGTAGTACCAAGATGTAATCGAGAATCTACGTCAACACTATTGGTGGTCTAGTATAAAGGCGGACATCGCTAAGTATGTCATCAAGTATTTGACGTGTCAGCAAGTTAAGGCTCAGCACTGTAAGCCAGAAGGACTTATGCAACCTCTTGAGATCCCAGAGTGGAAATGAGAGCATGTCACGATGGACTTCGTGAAAAGCTTACCGAGTCAAAAGGAAAGATTCCATTTGGGTAGTGGTCGATCGATTGACAAAATCGCTCACTTCCATTATAGTTAAAAAAGACTCCAGGTTTGACGGACACGCGAGAGGTTGTATGTGCGTCGAAAAAATTGACACAAGATTTATAGTGATTGCTTCTTAAGCCTACGTCCTCTTCACGTCGACGGCCTATCGGCTGGGATTCCACCTCAGAACAAAAGAATCATTACCAGCCTGGTTCTTCAAGATTCCACGGAGTGTGGATGTTTTATCACACTTCCTCAAAGGTTTCTCACAAGTATAAACTCTACTTTTGAGTACAAGTTTTTCGCTCAAAATTGACTAAACAGGAAGCTTCGAGACTTTGGAATTCTTTCTATCGCGCACATTTTGAATAACTAGAACGTCTTCTTATACTCATTTTATGCCATCATATCCATTGACACTTTCCAAAGAAATTCCTCCAATCTACCGTTGGACGGAATCAATCAAGAAGATTATTTGAGCTATTAAAGGAACATGTCGATAGCCCATCAATCTTGTTCGCCCATACAATCGGGATCTCGGTTTCCATCGTAGAGACATTTCACGAATATTTCGCCAATCATCGGATCCTTGAATCAATCTCAATCAATTCAAATAGATGAATCCGTTATTTCATATCCAGCCAATAGATATTCTCCAGTGGATAAAGCAAAATCCTCAACCATGGCTTTGGCTCTGGTTGCATTTGATCTTTGGATTAAGCGTCAATGAGAATAGTCTTGGAGTCTTGAGTCTTGAGTACGCTGTCCAGGAGGTCTTGATTTTTAAATGGCAGTACGCCAAACCTTAGGACTAGGCTGATGGAAATGTTTGTAAACTTCAAAACACTTCAAGAAGATTTCTCAACGATTTCGAATTTTTAAAAAATTTACCATTAAAAATCAAATCAATTTATTTATAATACAACGGTGACTAATTTTGATGACGTGTTAAAATTGTTGTCTTTGCACCCACATGGATATTTGTATTAATTGTTAGAATTTTTGTGAAATTTACCATTAAACATCAAATCCCATTTGCTTTATAATACAACTTGATTAATTTTCTGGGTTTTCATCTTCGTCCCTTATCAAGGGGGTTTTCAAGCTCAAATCCACGAAAAATGCGTTGATGAGCAACATTATGGGTAATGTAAGAATATTTTATATATTATATTACATGACTTGGATTAATAACTGCAAAATTATCTGCTTCCTCTTGAAGGAACAGAGAGACAGGATGGGCCCCACATGACTCGTCCCTCAATGTGTATGCTCGATCATTTCTTCACGGTTGGATTGGCTTTTCAGTCGGACCGCTCCAACTCCGAACTTTTCCTGACCGCGAAGTTTTGGGTGTGTAATTGAAGTTGGTGCATTTAAGCTCACATGTCTTTAACCCAAAAAAGGAAATAAAAAAGCTCACAGATCTCTCAGCATCAAATTTGAGATACATTGGGCTCACATGCATCTTAATTATTAAAACCTTTCAATTTTACATTTCATTTCACTCATCCCTAAAGGTGGACTATCTCTCGAGTCGTTTAAAAGACGCCATTACTGCTAGCAATCTGAGGTGATTAACAGGTGGATCCAATTAGGACATTGCATCTGCCCAAAATTACAACTTAGACTCCCTTTCCACTTTAAAAAAAAAATGTAACATTTTTCCATGTGTAGTTAGGCTTGGATAAGTCCAAATCAGTTTGGGCAGACTCCTGCAATTATATGCAATCGCCTAGCTCACGCCAAAGCTGCCACTTGGCCCCTGTGGCTTGGGCTAAGCCTAGTGATGCTAGGTGGTTGTCATGCTCATGATCAAATTGCAATTCCTCTCCCGTTTGCCATAACACCCAAAAAAAAAAAAAAAAAGAATCTCCTTCATTACCCTATAGCCAGCGAGACGCGTCACCATTTTTAGGGATAGAGATATTGGTGGTCTTTGAGGGCTTTGTTGGTTTTGAATTAAGTGAAACTAATTTCTCATATTCAATATTCAAAATTCAAAAAGCGTTTAAATATACTTATATATGCAAATTCAAGTGCCAACATTTTACTTGTTGTGAAAATTTTGGTTGAATTAATGAAAGATATATATATATATATATATATATATACGTGATATATTTAGATTAAAATATAATAAATAAAGGTCTACTTAAATATACCAATTTTTTTATACTTGATCCAATTAAATTGTATTCTTTTTTTTAATTCATTGGATTCTTAAATTATGTAATTCCTTTCGTGTTGAATTTTGATCAGATATACAAATGAATATAATTGATGCGAGGTTAGGGACACGGCAATTTTGCTCAAATTAATTGTCTGTGGAATAAAAAGAGACAAAAAAAAAACTTTAATAAAAAACGAGAGAGAGAGAGTCATGCCAAGGCTCTTCCTCACTACAATGGTGGCCCAAACGGGAAGAGGGGACGTCTTACCTTCCATGTGCACTAGCCTCGCCCTCACTGTAGCTTCCTCTCCCTCTTTTTTATGTTATGAAATATATGAATGAATATTCATTATATTCATCTTATCTAATGTACTTATTATGGTACATTTGTATCCTTATCTCCCTATACAATGAATGTTCATCTCCCTATCAATACATGTATAACTCGATACATTTGATATTAATGGTAAGTACATTATTATTTTCCAATAAATAGGAGCTTAGTTTTGTTGTAGATACAATACTCATAACAATCACTAAAATAAAATCTTCTTCTCTGACTTTCTCTACTATATTTGGTATTTACCTACTTTCTCTTCTTAATCTCTTTATTCTCTCTATTACAT